>WWET01004837.1:93358-103572 GCA_011038615.1 Limnodynastes dumerilii
ATTATTATTATATTATTACACAGATACTGACCAGTTTTACAATTACACTGTTATTTATAACCTCTCATCTCTAATACTATTATATTATTATTATTATTATTATTATTATTATTTTTATATTATTATACAGATACTTACACAGATACTGATAGCGTTACTATCACACTGTTATTTAGACTTGAGCTGGGAAACATCACCTCTCATCTCTAATACCAATTGCAACAGATGAAATATGAGTCCCCTGCAATCAACATGGTTTAGCCCAGGAGTAACTTGCCTTCTTATTTTCAATCTCTGAATCAGGTCCAGTGTGTGTAGAATAAGGATTTGCTTATGCAAAGTCATTTAAAAGAACCCACATGTAGCCAAACATAAGCCGTATATTCATATATTATCTTGTTTTTGTTTAATATTCACCCGTTTATTCATTTCTGATATATGCTTAAATATATATTTGTGTATTTTAACAATCTTTTACTTAAGGGATTTTGGTTGATTTTAAAGTAGCAATATGTTATTATATTTATTTAACTTTCTTTTATTGAAGCAGCAGGTTTACAGTAAATATACATCAGTATACAATAGACAGGAGTTGCAATAAGAGGGGCTGCTGAGATTTAAAGAAATCCCTTGCAGCTGATTGGCTGCATGGGCCTTCCATCAGTCCCTGTACTGATTCGCTGCACGGGCCTCCTGTCAGTCATGGTAGGAAGCCCATACAACTCTCTGACTGACTGAGAAACACCAGCCAATGTGTGGTAGCTCCCCCTCCTGGCCAGAGTTTCCCTGTCAGCCTGACTCCATATTTACCAGCAAGTATAGCAGTATCATATTATTGGACGTCCTGTATTTCTTGCAGAATGCAGAGTTGTCATTACTCTATTACTGCTGTACTTGGTGACAATTATGGGGTAAGACAGATGTGGAAACGCTGAGCCGGAGGTGAAGGTAAAGGGTCCAATAATCAAACTTGCCCACATACTATGGACGATAATCAGTCAGGGATTCTGAACGATCAGATTATCAGCCCAGAGACTTTGTGGGACAATAATCTGAGGTTTCAGAAAGTCATCTGCACCACACACTTTTTGGTTCGATCCACAATAATTGTGTGGCCAGCTTTAGATTGATTCCGTTATCTTTTATATAGCAAATCATTGATTTTGGGGGTGGAGTGAAGCAGTTGGCAATCAATGGAGGAAAAGAAATAAAAAAGGGTTAATATTTGAATTTAGGAGAGTGAGCAATGAGTTGGGTACTCCCTTTGAGCTCTGAGTCGATTATTCTGGCCCCTTTGTCAAGCTCTCTTACAGTCCCAGCTGAGATAAAGTGTAAGGGCCAGATTTACTAAGCTGCGGGTTTGGAAAAGTGGAGATGTTGCCCATAGCAACCAATCAGGTTTTAGCTGACATTTTCTAGTATGTAAAAAGAAAGTGAGAGCTAGAATCTGATTGGTTTCTATGAGCAACATCTCCACTTTTCCAAACCCGCATCTTAGTAAATCTGGTCCTAAATGTTATACCATACCTCTCATAGTCAAACACCAAATCCAAACTGTGGAAGACAGTCCCAGCACACAGTTGAATGATCCGTTCTATTTACATCTTTAGAACTCACTTTCTCATCTAATTTTTCTGTTTTTAATGAAAATTGTTGCCTACAGCAGACTGGAACCACAATGGGCTCCACCATCGCCCCTATGTATGCAAAAACATTTATGTTTGCCTTATAAAAAATATTTTCTTTCTCTCAATGATCCATCAACAAGTTTCATCTTACAGAAGGTGTAGCAATGACATCTTTTTATGCTATGGCCTTTAATGCAGAGTATACCTTAAATAGCATTATCTCTTTTTGTCTCTAGAGAATATTGATCGTGTTGGCTGACTTACCAGGCAGCTGAGAAGAGAAAATGAGGATGATGCAGACATATTATAGATACTGTACAATGTATAACAGACCACAGATCAGACAGGTAATAAGTACATTTCATGAAGGATAAGTACTGGATACTTACCATATGGGCTGTTATAGGGATAAATTATTTTGGCCTGCTCTGATGGCCCCTTGGCGATGCAGTAAAAGACACCCACTAACTCGTTGGGAGAGAATCCGCTGGCTTGCAGCTCAGTCTTTAGTGCTTTGGTCTGAAAGGGTGGCACCGCGGGTATACGTACAATAGTGTTATCTCGCTCAATGCGCAGGTCAGAACTCTTCATTTCCCGCTCTCCGGTCACACATGATAGCACTAAGTCCCCTCTGCGGTGCCCAGAGGTAGAAACCAGTGTGACATCTAGAACTGCCCCTGAAAGTCACAAAATACAGTGTAAATTAGTGCCGACCAGTCTATATATACACACATAGACAAACACACACTACATACCCCCATTTATATATACACACACAAACACAAAGCTACACACACATTTATACTCAAACTTAGTACACAAAACCACACACAACAGACCCAAAACACACAAATATATCCACACAAACATAATACACCCACATAAACACACAATACACAAACACACACAAATATACCCACACAAACATACTACACCCACATAAACACATCAATACATAAACACACACAATACCCAAAACACAAAAATATACCCACACAAACATACTACACCCACATAAACACATCAATACATAAACACACACAATACCCAAAACACAAAAATATACCCACACAAACATACTACACCCACATAAACACATCAATACATAAACACACACAATACCCAAAACACAAAAATATACCCACACAAACATAATCCACCTACATAAACACACAATACCCAAAACACACAAATATACCCACACAAACATAATACACCCACATAAACACACAATACCCAAAAACACACAATTATACCCACACAAACATAATACACCCACATAAACACACAATACCCCAAAACACACAAATATACCCACATAAACACACCAATACACAGCACACACTATGCCCACACACAAACACACACTATTCCATCTATAAAATAAAATGCAGACATTTTCTCCATAGAGGTAAAAGTGCTCAGTGATCTGTATGACACAATCACATGGTAAAGTTATTATCAGGAAAGAGGAACATGTCAGGTTATGTAAAGCACATAAAGAGAGGGGAACTGGGAAGTACATAGGTGGATAACAGGGAAGAGGGGAAAGAGGGGCTGAGGTATTTGGTAACTTCCTAAGATTCTTTAGCAGTGTTGGACAATACTTTTGGAGGCCACCTGATGTACACAGTTTTTACCTTTATTGCCGGTAATATGTCCAGACAATAATACATACATACACTCAATGTGATACAGCAGCATCTTACACGTGTTATGAACATAATAGCGATAGAGATAAGATAAGATAAGATAGAGATAATGGGGTAGATCCAGAACTACGTGTGTGCGTACGTATTTTCGCGGTGCGTATTTTCGTACACGTAAGGTCGCTACACTCCCCACGGCACACCCCTTGCCTTGCCGTATTTTGTCAAATTACGCGACCCAAACCCTACCTTAACTTTGCCTAACGTAACAGCATACGTCCGCTAACGGGCGTACTGACTACGCAAACGTACGCAGCTTAGCACGCCCATACTGTACACTTTAAATACCACCCCCCGCCTACTTCACGTAAAACGCACGTATTGTTCACTAACGTAGATTTGGCACGCCCACACGTAAGTATTTACGTTTGAAATACGTGAATCACCCATACGTTCTAAAATACGCTACGTGAATGTGGGTATTTTCTGTGTTGCGCATGCGCAGCGCATACAAATCTGCGAATTTACGTCTCCGCCACACGTAAATTCGCGGAAATGCGTAGTTCTGGATCTGCCCCAATGGCCTCAGATGACGAATCCTTGTTCTAGATAAAATCCTAGGCCTAGAGCTGGATACAGAATTGCACTTGAATTCCATACATTAGCTAAGCTACAGAATACCGTACGTGCCGGGGGGAGTGCGCAAACCTACCACATGCAGAACCGCACCACGTGCGCATGGCCCATGTATGGAGGAATGCCCTTACTGTATGATTACCATTCTATATCCTGCCCACCATGTGTATCTCATATGCACGGTGACTGTACGGAGATAGAAGACACCTGATGCAGAATTCCTTTATACTGCGCTGCGCGCTGCAGACTGATAGGAGACTGACATACACAGCGCACGCCGTCTACCTTCTGGATCCAGCCTCTAGCTATTACTCACAATATATATATATTTGCACCCCTATCACTGTAACATGGTTTGTCCAGGGGCAGATTTGCACATTTTTGTGCAGTTACTCCTAAATCTGAATCTTCCCCAATTTCTTTACCAGCTAAAGACAAGAGGAACCCTGTGTCACAGAATAGAAGAGACCCAAAGCTCAACCCCTGCCATTATATAGAGGGACAGTGACCTGGACTAATGAAAGTCCTCAGCTTTCAGGACATATAATAATAGTATTAGAGATGAGAGGTGATGTGTCCTAGTACAAGTATAAATAACAGTGTAATAGTAACGCTGGTCAGTCTCTGTGTAATAATATAATAGTATTAGAGGTGAGAGGTGATAAATAACAGAGTAATTACTTTTACCCCCCCTGATATTGATCATGGTTTTACCTAGGTGTAACTTTCCACCTGCTTTCCTATTATTTTCAGTCTCTGGATCTAGTCCACTAGCTCTGTCTAATGATGGTTATAATAAGCGTGTATAGCACCCCCTTCAATTTATTGGTCTGAGGCCATGATAATTATCGCTATATCTAGGAACACACTATGTAATGATTAGTACCATCAGCCAATCAGTTTGCAGCGTGCAGTGCATGGCAGGGACACGATTATGGAATAATTCAGGAATTCTGGGTGATCTTCTTAGGATGGGTATTGCGCAGTGCGGGGGCAGCCCCAATAATCTGGCAGTGTATCCCCACTGTGTTATGTCCCCGGGGATCGGAGAGTTACACGAGGGACCTGGGAATATCGTGTAGTGTCTAGCCGGCTGGGTCACTGATGACACAATGCATATCCAGCGTGCAATTATCTCTTATATAAATAATGAAAATAAAATACGTTTTTACCTATTTCCGATAGAAGTGAGAAGCCAAGCGAGAGAGTCAGTAACTGAACCAGCTTCAACATTGTCCTTATTCCAATCCAGAGGTGAATTTCTCCCGATGCGTGTCCCAAAAATCACCAAGAAATCCGCATTGTATCTTATATCCCGGTCCAGAGCTTACAAGAGACCCACAAGAACAGCAATCCAATAGTAACCTCCATACAAGTCAAGAAGAGGAGGAAGAAGAGGAGATTCCCATAATATCCCAGCTGTGTCCCAGCCAGAAGGATCAGGGATCACTGGATGGGCATCACATGGTGGCAGGACCGGCCATAGAGTGCTATCTCACGGGGCAAATTATAAACAGTGTTCCTCGGATTCCCGCTGTCTCTCAGCCTTCTCCAGCACCTCTGTCTCCCAGGCATTTGTGGGATATGGGCATGGAAAGAGGAAAAGGCGTATGCACAGGAAGCTCCAGGCCTCTCAGCGATGGCCTCTGCTTTAGGAAATCGCAGTATGAGTAACTATGGGAAAGAAGATGACAAAGCCCGACCCCCCCCTCACTTCCCAAGGTATGAACTCTATTGTTACACTGCACAGAGAATTCTCTCCCAGCTCCTAAAACACTCAGCAGTGACACAGAGGGACCCGGGTTCAGCCACAATGGCCCAAATATTCACCCTTATCTCTACATGGACTGTCTGTAGTGACTGATACAAGTCATTGGGATTACTATGGCCCAGATCAAGACTTACATTTATGTGGAAAGGGATCCCTGAGCGACAGATTTAGGGGATCCGCTAACGCTGGGGTGCACTGGCCTTATATTTGTGTGCCTGTGTATCCACTGCCACCCACCCAGCCTGACTGCATACTGCCAGCGGCTACCAACTTATCTATGTCACGTGCCAGGTGTGGATTGGCCATAGCACTTACCAGGAATTTGGTGGACTTATTAGGCTTCCCGGCTGTCCCATCTTATGTGTGAAGAAGACTAGGGGCAAGATTTACTAAGCTGTGGGACAAGAAAAGATGTTGCCCATAGCAACCAATCAGATTTTAGCTGACTCTAGTATGTAATAAGAAAAGTGAGAGCTAGAATCTGGTTGCTACGGGCAACATCTTCACCTTTCGTTTACCGCAGTTTAGTGGTGAAACTACATCTCCCAGCATGCTGCAACAGCATAGGCGTAGATAATACCTGTCAAGGCATGCGTGAACCGAATTGTAGTTTCACACCTGTAGAGTCGCATGTTTGCAATAATAAATAGATCAAGCAGTGTATAACCCCAGACGCCAGGAACGCCTCATTAGGCTGCCGCCACAAGTCAAACCAATCAGTAAACTGGTTTCATCAATGTTGTTTTGTTTCCAAATGGAGAAATAAAACGGGTGAAATGGCGAAGGTGGCGCGGACTCACATGTACGAAGGGGGTGTGGACTCTCACATGTACGAAGAGGGTGTGGACTCTCACATGTACGAAGAGGGCGTGGACTCTCACATGTACGAAGAGGGTGTGGACTCTCACAAGTGCGAAGGGGGCATGGACTCTGACAAGTGCGAAGGGGGCGTGGACTCTGACAAGTGCGAAGGGGGCGTGGACTCTCACAAGTGCGAAGGGGGCATGGGCTCTGACAAGAAGGGGGTGTGGACTCTGACAAGTGCAAAGGGGGCGTGGTCTCTGACAAGTGCGAAGGGGGCATGGTCTCTGACAAGTGCAAAGGGGGTGTGGACTCTCACAAGTGCGAAGGGGCGTGGTCTCTGACAAGTGCGAAGGGGGCGTGGACTCTCACAAGTGCGAAGGGGGCGTGGACTCTCACAAGTGCAAAGGGGGCGTGGACTCTCACAAGTGTGAAGGGGGCGTGGACTCTGACAAGTGCTGGGAATTCTTGTGAATTTCGGGAGATCCCTGCCACAGGCGGAGTGTAATGTGTGGGCGAATTCCTTGGCACAGCGGTGCAGATACCACGGGGGAAGCCGGGAACAATGGAGAGAGGTGAAGTCTGGGGCGCGGAGATTGTGAGACCTGTAAGAACCTCCTCACCTCCGTGTTCACACACTTCACAATGGATCGCTGACTGCGCTGAGACTCTCTGTGAGGGGTTGGGTCCTGGGACTGGAGCCCAGGGCCTAATTGAGGGCCATGTGGGCCTGAGGCTGAATATTATTAAGGGCCCAAACTGTATAGTATGCTATGGGGAGGGATGTCAGTCCCTGACATTCATCCTGATGCACTGCAGTGTGAGGCCTGGAGATCTGCAGTGTGTGGGGCCTATTTTCAGATGGAGACCTGGGTCTGTAGTGTCATTAACCCCATAGTTAATCTGGCTCTGCTGGAGCCTCAGATACTTAAGTGATCGGATCTGTGAGTAATGGAAGCAGAGGAACCGCAATAGCGGGTCAGGTCATCGACGCCTCCATGCCAACGGACAGCTACCGATACCCACAGAGCTTTTCCAACTTCAAGCAGCGCAAAATGGAGGAGTCGCAAAAGTTTGGGTTGGGACACAAAGAGAGGGCGCTTCTATACAAAGGACTAGTGCTAGGTCTCTGGCCAGACAAGCTCAGATGCAGCCCTGCAGCGGGAACATGATAATTGAGTGGCTGTGCAGTACAGCCAGCGCTGCTGCAGGAGATTAGATGAGCTGCAGCGGCCCGTGTGTTCCGCAGGAGTGCTGCAGGGTTAGAGTCAGTGAGCAGCCCCACGCTGCTCCCAACCCTAAGACTTCAGCAACGGTTTTACGGAAAATGGCGATTGCTTGGAAGTCTGCATAGTATGGGGGGAGCTGAGTCCATCGTCCCTCATGTAACCCCTCCCACTTAACATACGAGCCAGCCATTTTTCAGCCCATCCTGCCCTCACCAGATAAAGTGCTCCCAGTACGGAATTGAGGATTCAGATCTGTACTGTGAATTGTGAATGATGCTAGCGATTGTATAATTCCTAACGCAGATCCGTGCATACTGCCGCCCACTTCACCTCATCTACATGTCTCTCATACTACCCAGGGCTTATATAATCAAGCTCTAGACGCTAAGACACTGTCTGAATATAGCTCTGCTCGGGTGAATTGACTATTCAAATATTGGACAGTTATCTACCAATCCACTTACCTGGAGGAGATTGAGTTTCACTATATCGCAGCATAAGTTCGTTTTGTCAAAAATCCAACAACTACACAGATTTACTTGATTAAATTGCCCCCCGATTTTTTCTGGTATTTTTGGTGCCTAATACCATAGTATCCCTGCAGGGTATACCAGTTTATTATTAGGGTGTGCAGTATATCTGTTGATATATGTACTTGTTGAGCGTCTTAATTTTAATTATATAATTATTTTTTAATTGATATATTCTAATAAATTTGGTACTTTTTTGTATTATATTGTGGTGTTTAATTTATGCAAACCTTACCATCAATATTTCTCTTAGCGTTGTGTGTTTTTTAATAGGGCTGGCAATCCCTATTTTTGATAGGTTAAGAATTTGCATAAATTTAAGTGGTTACTTTTTTGTCCTTCCCCACCCAGGGACACTCTCACTTTAATTTGTTCTTTTAAAAAGGTAAAGAGTCTGTAGAATACCTCTCAAGCCTTTTACAGCATGGTAAAATTAGTAAAACAGGTATCCGGTTGTTATGTCGACAAAATTTCAACAGGTCAAATAGCAGACAGGTCAAAATGTTGACAGGTGAGTATTATGTTAATATTACATATATATTATATATTTATTATTACATTTCTGAAGTTTTTTATAAGCTGCCTGCATTACATAAGTTACCAACGTTTAAACAATTACTAACATAGGACCAGATTCACAGATCCGGTGTGAGTTAGGTGCGCACAGATCCTCTGCTTAATGCCTCCCCCTCGCACTCCCTGGCTAATCCCCGAGGCGGCATTACTCCACCTCTTTTACCTACCGAAGGTACGTAGATTGCGTAAAGGACCTAATACGCATGCATGGTAGGTTTTTTACTAAAGATACGCATCTAAGAAGTGATTGCTTCTTAGGTGTGAATCCATAATACTCAACTTTCGACATTTTGACCTCTCAACATTTTAACCCATTAACATTTTAGTAACAAAGCAGGGGCTTTTACATTATTCCAACTGCTATATATGTGTGTGTGTATATATATATATATATATATATATATATATAATCCACAAAAAAGCGTCACTCCAAGGATTTTCTAAAGAAATAAATCACAATAAGTGTAGGTCCAACGTTTCGGTTTTATTCAACCTTCTTCAGGGACAAATATAGCAATAACATACAGTGCAATACAGATATAAATACCTTTCCAGCTAGTACCTCATTTCCCCCTCCACCATTGAGCGTGCCCCAGCAGGAGCGCTCCCTTTACAAGCACCGCCCACATTTCGGGCGCAATCATGTCATCAGGAACGCGCTATCGTTCCCATGACCACCATAATAAACACAACTGAAAAAAAGTGATCCACAGCAACAGACCACAGACAATACATAGATAACCTGTACAATCATAGCGCTGCGGGGAGTAACTGAAACGGCAGACGCAGCACAAATTACACTAGGACACATAGAAAAACGGAAGATCGCAGATGTTGCCATGACACTATAAAAAAACAAAAACGTAGACATGCGGACATATATATAAACATCCAAGATGGAGGTTGCTCAATTCAATTTATAAGGTAATATAATGCAGGTGCTGCAAGGTAAGGGGAGTTGAGTTTACACAAATACAAAAAAGCCTGGCACTCTTGCAATTACCCAGTAACAAATCATAACATTCTATCTTTAAAATAAAAGTCAGAGAATCAGTAACATACATCTGCAGATATATGATAAGCCACCAGCCACTTACAAGGCTTCTCTGTTTGGTGGTCCTAACTCTAAAATTGTCAGAGTCCCAACTCTGGGTCATATAACATGTAATTTTAAGTTGAGAGCTCACCCTCGACAATTTTAGAGTTAGGACGACAGAGAAGCCTTGTAAGTGGCTGGTGGCTTATCATATATCTGCAGATGTATGTAACTGATTCTCTGACGTTTATTTTAAAGATAGAATGTTATGGTTTGTTACTGGGTAATTGCAAGAGTGCCAGGAATTTTTGTATTTGTGTAACCTCCCATTGCCTTGCAGCACCTGCATTATATAACC
>WWET01004838.1:17697-34105 GCA_011038615.1 Limnodynastes dumerilii
TCACACCTGTAATTCATGTACTCACACCTGTAATTCATGTACTCACACCTGTAATTCATGTACTCACACCTGTAATTCATGTACTCACACCTGCTCACACCTGTGTCACACCTGTAATTCATGTACTCACACCTGTACTTTTATTCACACCTGTAATTCATTTACGCACACCTGTGTCACACCTGTATCTCACCTGTACTTTTATTCACACCTGTATTTCATGTACTTCCACTGGTGTCACACCTGTAGTTCATGTGTTACACCTGTGTCACACCTGTAATTCATGTACTCACACCTGTAATTCATGTACTCACACCTGTAATTCATGTACTCACACCTGTAATTCATGTACTCACACCTGTAATTCATGTACTCACACCTGTAATTCATGTACTCACACCTGTAATTCATGTACTCACACCTGTAATTCATGTACTCACACCTGTAATTCATGTACTCACACCTGTAATTCATGTACTCACACCTGTAATTCATGTACTCACACCTGTAATTCATGTACTCACACCTGTAATTCATGTACTCACACCTGTAATTCATGTACTCACACCTGTAATTCATGTACTCACACCTGTAATTCATGTACTCACACCTGTAATTCATGTACTCACACCTGTAATTCATGTACTCACACCTGTAATTCATGTACTCACACCTGTAATTCATGTACTCACACCTGTAATTCATGTACTCACACCTGTAATTCATGTACTCACACCTGTAATTCATGTACTCACACCTGTAATTCATGTACTCACACCTGTAATTCATGTACTCACACCTGTAATTCATGTACTCACACCTGTAATTCATGTACTCACACCTGTAATTCATGTACTCACACCTGTGTCACACATGTATCTCACCTGTATTTTTATTCACACCTGTAATTCATGTACTCACACCTGTGTCACACCTATAATATATGTATTCACACCTGTGTCACACCTATAATGTATGTACTCACACCTATAATTTATGTATTAGCACCTGTGTCACACCTATAATTTATGTACTCACACCTGTGTCACACCTATAATGTATGTACTCACACCTATAATTTATGTATTAGCACCTGTGTCACACCTATTATTTATGTACTCACACCTGTCACACCTATAATTTATGTATTAGCACCTGTGTCACACCTATAATTTATGTATTCACACCTGTGTCACACCTATAATGTATGTACTCACACCTATAATTTATGTATTAGAACCTGTGTCACACCTATAATTTATGTACTCACACCTGTCACACCTATACTTTTATTCACACCCGTTATTAATGTAGTCATCCCTGTTTGTCACCGCTTTAAGAAATGTGAGGACTACTGTCACCCAGTGCATGTCCTATGGTACCATGACCTAGGGTGATGGGCGCCATAGGGCGAGATGACCCCTCTGTGGGATGTGACATCCCCCCATCCCCCCATGGCGTGGATGTTTTGATGTTGCGGAAGTCATGGTTTGGGTGGAGGAGATTTGGCATCCAGAGGACTGTGTTATAACAAAGGGAGAGGTCAGCCTGTAGAATGTCCCAAGGCTTCCTGTATAGCGACAGCCCAGGAACCGGTCTTATCATGGGCCTGTCTAGACTGCTCTTATAAACATCCTGCTTACAGAGAGCAGAGACCCTCCAACCTGCACCCAGACCCCTCCCAGAGCTTAGCACACACAGGGTCACACACACAGGGTCGCACACAGAGTTGCACACAGAACACACACAGGGTTACACACAGAGTTGCACACAGAACACACACAGGGTTACACACAGAGTTACACACAGGGTCACACACAGGGTTACACACAGAGTTACAAACAGGGTCACACACAGGGTTACACACAGAGTTACACACAGGGTCACACACAGGGTTACACACAGGGTTACACACAGGGTTACACACAGGGTCACACACAGGGTTACACACAGGGTCACACAGGGTTACACACAGGGTTACACACAGGGTCACACAGGGTTACACACAGGGTCACACAGGGTCACACACAGGGTCACACAGGGTCACACACAGGGTCACACACGCTTTATACAGATTTGACCCTTCATTGTCCAGATTTATTTGGGAAATCTGTGTGACAATTTCATCAAACACACACTGAATGTGTGGGGCATGTGTGTGTGTGTGTATATAGATATATATGTATGTATGTATGTATGTATGTATGTGTATATATGTATGTGTGTACATGTATGTGTGTGTGTGTATATGTATATGTGTATATGTATGTATGTATATATGTATGTATGTGTGTGTATATGAATGTGTGTATATATGTATGTATGTATGTATGTATGTGTGTGTATATATGTATGTATGTATATGTGTGTGTGTATATATATATATATATATGTATGTGTATATATGTATCTATGTATGTGTGTACATGTGTGTGTGTGTGTGTGTGTGTATATGTATGTGTATATATATATGTATGTATGTGTATGTATGTATGTATGTATGTATGTATGTGTGTGTATGTGTATATATGCATGTGTGTATATGTATGTGTGTATATATGTATGTATGTGAGTGTGTATATGTATATATGTATGTGTGTGTATATATGTATGTATGTATGTGTGTGTATATGTATATATGTATGTATGCGTATATATATGTATGTATGTATGTATGTATGTGTGTGTCTAGTGTGTACTGTGTATGTATGTATGTATGTATGTATGTCTGGTGTGTATTGTATATGTATGTATGTATGTTTATATGTCTGGTGTGTATTGTATATGTGTATAAGTGTGCATGTATGTATGTATGTATGTATGTATGTATGTGTCTGGTGTGTATTGTATATGTGTATATTTGTGTATGTTTATATGTGTGTGTGTATGTGTCTGGTGTGTACTGTATATGTATGTATGTATGTATGTATGTATTTATTAGTGTGTCTGGTGTGTACTGTATATGTATGTATGTATGTATGTATGTGTGTGTCTGGTGTGTACTGTGCATGTATGTATGTATGTGTCTGGCGTGTACTGTGTATCTATGTATGTATGTGTGTGTCTGGTGTGTACTGTATATGTATGTATGTATGTATGTATGTATGTGTCTGGTGTGTATTGTATATGAGTATATATATGTATGTATTTATGTATGTATGTATGTGTGTGTGTGTGTGTCTGGTGTGTACTGTATATGTATGTATGTATGTATGTATGTATGTATGTATGTGTGTGTCTTGTGCGTATTGTATATGTGTATATATGTATGTATGTGTCTGGTGTGTATTGTATATGAGTATATATATGTATGTATGTGTGTGTGTGTCTGGTGTTTTCTGTATATGTATGTATGTATGTATGTATGTATGTATGTGTGTGTCTTGTGTGTATTGTATATGTGTATATATGTATGTATGTATGTGTCTGGTGTGTATTGTATATGAGTATATATATGTATGTATGTATGTGTGTGTGTGTCTGGTGTGTACTGTATATGTATGTATGTGTACTGTAGTAGTGTTTAGTTTTTCTATGTATTAGTGTGATTTGAGCCGCTGTCACTATAACCCGGGCCAGGATACAGACTAGTGATCACACATCGCCCCCTGCTGGATCCAGGCTTCTCTGTGAGTGTATGAGAAGCCGCTCCCCTCATTCTTTAAGATTTCCAATCCGTCCTCAATTAAAATCAAACAAAGTGCATGTTCTCCCGTCCTAGGGGCAGGAAACGCCCAATATTCTGAAGTCTGGATCCGGTCCCTGATTTGGAAAGTTTTAGCTAATCAATGGCCTGCGGTGCATCACTTACCCCATGGTAATGAATGGGGGACTCTGGTGGGAGGGGCTTCGACAAACCTGCTCTCAGCCAGTAAAACATACACAGAGCTGGAAAGATGACCTTGTGACTGACACCTGCTGGATCAGATCGTCCAATGCCCAACAAGACCGAAGCAGCCGCGGTGCTGCCGTATAACTCACCCAAAAGCCAAAAATACAGCCATGACAACACAAATAATGGCGACCATCCCGCGCTGTGTTATCCCGAGCATTATGCACGATACATACAGCGCAGCGTGGTTAAAGATGGGGAGTTTCACCATCACAGGCTCCAAACGCTTGCTGGGTATAGACGTACAAGGCGCAAATCTACTCCAACGTGAGGGAATTAAAGCACAGTAGTAAATACGGTTGTGCTTGGAGGGATGCCCCTGTCTATAGTACCCTATACACATAAGTGCGCAGACACACCCCAGAGGCTCTGTGGCCAATCTCTCAAAGCGCAATTCCATACGCAAGGAGGTCTGTGTGACAGGGCGCGCCACGCCCTCTGTATGCCTAAGACACGCAAGGGAGCTGCTAGAGGCCAAGGCGGAGGAACACAGGTCTATCAACTCGCATGTCTCCCAAAGCCCGTATGTGAGAGGGGAGTGACATGTGAGTGACAGGAGGGACAGGGAAGTGACATGGGAATGACAGGAGGGAAAAGAGAGTGACGGAAGGGACATGGGAGTGACGGGAGGGACAGGGGAGTGACAGGAGCGACATGGGAGGGACAGGGGAGTGACAGGAGCGACATCAGAGTGACGGGGGGCAGGGGGGGGGACGGGGGGTGTATGGCAGAGAAGCAGTGTACAACAGTGGTGTCTGTACAGGAATAATGGAGAATACTACAACTCAGAAGCTATAGAAAAGGTGGAACCATACAAATTAAGGCTAATAATAAGAATACAGAATAGAATGATATAAAGCGACAAAAGAAATGCTTCAATGATAACTAAATGCCAGGAATTATTTGTAATACATGTATCCAAATCCTGTGAAAGACACATTGAGGTGTGGAAAGTGGCAGCCGTTAGAGTTGACATCCGTGTGTTCTGCTGACTGCTGGTCCCCATACTCCCTTCTCCTCTGACTATATTGAGCATCTCCTTATGTACATGTTACCATGCATTGACACTCATGTTGCCATAGTACAGACAGCTTGTGGTATATGTTATCTTTATATGTGAAACACATTTTCCTCCACATTTCATGGCTTTGTGATTTTGTCTTGTAGGTAGGTACAGGAGAAAACCACAAAGCCATCCTTTGCTCAGTGTTTAAATGAAGATGCTCTTAACCAGCCTTATATAATGCACACAAAGTTGTTACAATCTTTTTGTTTTTGTTAAATAAAATTAAAATTCTATTGAATTACTCTATATTAGAACACAAAACCATGTCAGGGTAACATTACAATAACGAGAGCATTCAAGTGTTCATTATATAGAGCTATGTACAATATGTTGATCTCGGGTTTTGAATGTAAATCTGAGAGCAAGACATGTTGCTGCACTTGGGCAGGAGACAATAAGATGGCGAACGGGGTCATTTTAGATCACAGGAGAGGTTAACTTTTTTTTTTTTATCAAATCCTGATCATTGACTTTCATTGACAATTCTGGGACCTATGTAAGCTTGTTACCAATTTTCTATTTACTAAATGGTTCAAATCTAGACAACACCCAATTGTCCTTTTGAGAAGGCCACACCCATTTGACCTTTGAGGAGACCATGTCCATTTGATCTTTGAGGAAACCCCGCCCTTAAAAAACTTGACTGAAAAACCTGGACACGCCCAAATGACCTTTGAAAATGCTGCAACCATGTGACCTGACCACACCCAGTCTAAGACCTTTAAACGGGCCACACCTATTTGAACTTTGAGGGAACCACGCCCATTTGACCTTTGAGGGAACCACGCCCTTACAAAAGTTGACTGAAAAACCTGGACACGCCCAAATGACCTTTAAAAATGCTGCAATCATGTGACCTGACCACACCCATTCTTGGGGTATATAAAGGGGGCAGGGAGAAAACAGGTCATTCGTTTTTTGGCACTGACTGAAGACAACCACTATGCCTTCTCGCAGCAAGAGAACTAGGGGCCCCGCCAGAAAGATGAAGAAGTCTTACAATAAGAGGCGGGGCCGTAAGGTCAGTCCTAAAAAGACAAAAAGGGCAGGCCAAAAGCTCAGACGTCGTCAAATGAAAAAAAGACGTCAATAAGTGGCAGGAAAAAATAATTTGGCCACATTGTGACCTGAGACAGGTCCTACTAAACAGCATCTCAAAATGAAGAAAAAAAATAAATAAAAAACAAAAAAATAAAAAAAAGACCAAAAACAGTACAAAATACAAAAATACCAAAAACAAAAAAAAAAAAAAAAAAAAAAAAAAAAAAAAACAAAAAAAAAGAAAAAAACAAATAAAAAAAAAAACAAAGAAGTAGAAAAGTAGGAATTGTAATTCCTACTTCTACTTTTTTGTTTTTTTTATATTTTTTAAAATAATTTGATGTTTGTTTTAGGATATAACATCCCAAAAAAACCCAGTAGAAGTAGAAATCACAATTTTATTAAGTAGTATCTTGTCTAAAGTTTGCATGCGTGAGGTAAGTTAAATGGGAGTTCATTTCCCTCTGCTGTGTGGAATTCCAGACCTCAGAACTTGTCTGTAAGTCTGGATACAGCCCAGAGTCCCTAACAACAGGTATAACCGTTAGACTGGCCATATTAGTGTTGAATGGGATTCTTTCTTTCATAGTAGTCTTAGATTTTCATTGTTATATTTCTGTAAAATTCTTACTATTATTTTATGTTTCTTTTTAAGCATTAGAAAATTGTATCTTTTTCTTATTCATTTATGCACTATTTATTATGTATATTTTGTTTGCAGTTGTATATTACATTCTGTAATAAAGATACTGTTGTATCATCTATGTTTCTTTGTGTATTTGAGTATTATGGTGGGACCACATCCATCAGAGCACAGAGTGAGTCTAACTAGGAGCCTGGTGTTCACTGGAGCCCCTAATGGTTGAGACAGCCTTGGCCTAACAGGTAACAGCCCCCACCAGTGGCTACTATGTACTGTTTTCATACATACATGGTCTATTTCTTACACGCGGCAGAGGGGAGTAAACACCTCTTCCGTGTCCATACATCCCCCTACACCTTATCTTTAATGCACTGATCTGCCTCCATACAAAGGCAGATCAGTGCAGATATTAAGTACTCCTCCCCTTTGCCATATTAGCATGGCAAATACCGTGTGAATGGCAAACTCCGCCCTGTAGGATGGATCTTTATTTGATCCATGGAGATCAACTGCGTAGCATCTGATGCACACATGCACAGATGTTATAAACCAGGAGGGGACTTACGCAAGTGATTTGCATAAGTTCCCTTGCTTAATTGTGAATATGGTCCCATGTTCTGAAGGCTACTAAGCAATGCAGATCCCAGAATCTCAGCTGACTGCACGTTGAAGACCCTCTGATTTTTGGCTGGCTTTACAAAGCAGATCTCAAATCTCTCATAGCAAGATGTCTTCAGGGTATAGCTCATATATCTGTCAAAATCCCTGAATTGGAAATTTTGAACACATAAACCTAAATGCCCCTTAAAAAACCAGGTCATTACTGATTGAGGATATGTCTCTATTGGCAACCTGTTAAATAAACATGCTAATATTAAACCATCAAAATCCACATCCAGCATTTCTGTGCCCCTACAGAAAGTATTTGTAAATGTACCATCCAATTGTAAAAAACTTATGTGCACACAGGCAGGAGCGTAACTACAGGGGATGCAAGGGGAGGGGCTACTTCAGGGTCTGGAGGAGAGAGGACCCTCTGCACTTTAAGCAAGCTGTGAGAGGCTGACAGTTTAAACCACCAGCACTCGGCACTACATGTACACTACAGTACTGAGCACTGTTTTAAACTGTCAGCCTCTATTAGGCAGTGGTCCCACTTAATCCTGTCTGTCCCGCCCATCAGTCTTCACACTCCAGAGGACAAATATACTAAGCTCCGGAAAAGGAAAAGTGGAGATGTTGCCCATAGCAACCAATCAGATTCTAGTTGACATTTTGTAGTATGTAATAGGATATATAATGCAAAAGACAGCGCTAAAGATTAGTATACCTATTACAAAGCAAAAGAAGATGGCTATATGAGTAACTAGACACTGGCAATGTGAAAAATAATAGGTTTCATTCATTATCCAGACATGTCAATGATAAACATGGGGGAAAAACCGAGTCTTTGAGGATCAGGGGCATTGAGTCCATTAAATCAACATCAAGAGGGGGAGACCAATATGCCTCCCTTTGCCAGAGAGAGGCATATTGGATCTTTAGATTAGGCACACTTTCACCCGCTGGACTCAATGAGTCAATAGAACTCAATCATTTTAAGTGAATATAATCTCAGTTAAGTTTAATATCATATTGGTGTGTATAGCCTTTCATTGGTTGAATTGACTGCTTTATAAACTAGGCCTTTGATTTTTTTCTTACCGACATTAACATCTTCAATAAGAGTTTTCCAATTGTTGCCCTCTTCCTGACAATACAGCTGTCTATACAAATATTGATTAGTGCTGACGTATGATACATGTGTCAGCGCCTGCTTAAAAAAGAAAGAAAAAAATGTTCTGTATTTTTGTGAGGCTTTGTACTTTATGAAGTTAGTTCACATTTATTGAGCCTAATTTAATTTTGTGTTTTTATTTTTATTTTTATTTTTATTTTAATTTATTTTATTCTATTTAATTTTTTGATTTTTTTTTATCTTTTTTTGATGTTTTCCTTTTTCTTTCATTATTATTTATTTTTTTATTATTATTGCTGTTTGTCTGTATTTTTTGTCACCACTCATTATTAGAATTTCTATTTATGTATTATATAATATATATGCCACATATATTTTGTTTTCATTTATGATGGTACATGATGGGTTAACAAATCATGTGTGTTAATTAGTTTAAACACTTAAATACCCCACCAGAACCTTAGACGGTATTATTCCTCCTGAAGAAACTACCATAGGTAGAGAAACGCGTTGAGGTGTTTTACTGGACCTTTTGGACCTTTTTCTGCTTTTATCCTGCACTCTATTATTCATTTGGTGATCCACATCTATCATTGCACAGTAGTCCGGACAAAGCTTCATCTCGTACTCCACGGTGTAACTCTTACCTGCAAAAACCTAATTGGAGGACCAACATCACGTTATCTGATTCAGACGCAGTACAGTCACCTGCTCACTCCGTGTGTCGGCGCCGACTGAGCCTACCGGCCAGCGGGGACGCCGCCGGAGGCAAACATTAACGAAGCTTCGCTGTATCTATCTCCCAGCATTAACAGAGGTATTTACTAATCATCATTCTACGGGCCGGCCCTTCAGTGTGATCCACACTCCCTGCATATGGAGCGGTGAGCAAGTATTTATCTATATGGTTTATGACTGATTACTTCTTTTTTCGGTGCATATCGACGCCGTGAATATTTTATGGTTCTTTTATTCTATGCCTGGACCATCCATGTCTACCTCTGTTTATAGCTGGAATTAATTCCAAATATGCTGGTTTTTACATCTGTGAATACTCTTTAACAAACATCAAGCGTGACTTATTTGTTTCTCCTTCAAACATCGTTGAATTGTAACCCCTTTATTGGTTTTTAAAATATTCTTTTGCAACAAGGTTACATCCTGCTATTCCACAAAGGCAGGATCTGTGGTTGACCATCGATACCCTATCCGGATTATAATCACTACTCTGTGTATTACCAATTTTTAGTTCTTTGCTCTATGGACTCATTAATTTTATTATCCATTGCAGCTGCCTGATCAACAGCTGCATGCTTTCTAATGTAAATTCCCATTGCATTTATCAAATTTGGCGGAACTGAGTTTCAATTTGTTCAGTACCTTTTATGTTTATTGTTGTGGCTATTTTTAATATGAATTTTTTGGCTTTTATAAAATAAATCAATTCTGACTCCACTAGCGCTTCTAAACATCCTTCTTTTATTATAAACCACACAATACAGGACAATGACAGAAACAATAGTCACACTGTGACGTGGGTAGGGCAATTGGCCTACAGACAATAAGAACAGCCGTTGAAGTCCTTGCAGGATTGCCAGGGGCCACTATGTGGGCAGTGAAAGGCAGAAAGTTATAGAAGTGGACAATGATGGTATCGTTAAATCACAATAATTGTCAAATCGGCAGTGACTTTTGGATCTCAAAGCAATGTCAATAAAAGGTCCATATATTAGCCATCCTTTGGTGTGAAGATGCAGTAGGAAAATAAAGTACCTTATATGAGGCAAGTGTCTGCCTCAGTAGATAACGGTGCCCTCGCAGGTTCCGGCAAAACTTTGGTGCAAAACTTTTGGTGCAAGACTTCTGGACGTCATATCCTATCCTGACAAAGCCCCCACACAGCGGGGCGAAACGCGTTGATGATTGGAGATGATTGGAGAGCTCTCCGGCATCCTAAACGAGGTCCCCAGCGTCTAAGTATCCGCCAGCTGACAACCAGTATCTCCCACATGTGTGCGCACCATCGCCACCTACACGAGAAAGCAAGACGCACACACTGTTTTGCCGGAACCTGCGAGCACACACCTCGTGGACCGGCCACCGGCCCCCAAACCGCACAGAGGTATCGGCAACATAGACGGAGCTCCTTTTTCCCAGCTAATCAGCATATTACCTGCCTAAAGGCACGGAGGAGCACCGCACACAATACGGCACCACATCACTGCAGCTGCAATTTCAACTCAGCCTACGTGAGGGCACCGTTATCTACTGAGGCAGGCACTTGCCTCATATAAGGTACTTTATTTTCCTACTGCATCTTCACACCAAAGGTTTGCTAATATATGGACCTTTTATTGACATTGCTTTGAGATCCAAAAGTCACTGCCGATTTGACTATTATTGTGATTCAACGATACCATCATTGTCCACTTCTATACTATACCTTTTTTCACTACCCACATAGTGGCCCCTGGCAATCCTGCAAGGACTTCAACGGCTGTTCTTATTGTCTGTAGGCCAATTGCCCTACCCACGTCACAATGTGACTATTGTTTCTGTCATTGTCCTGTATTGTGTGGTTTACATCTGTTATATTTTGTCTGTTTTCATTTTTTCTGTTTGTGTCTCTAAATTTATTTTGACGCTAAACTGTAATTGCATGGTCTGTGCTTTCATCGTACATTGTACACATTAGTCATTCACAGTACCATAGCTACGTAGTCCACACTTATTTACTTCTAGCAACTTACCTTCTACAGCGCTGGGTATATCCTTCTTTTCCCCTCTGCACTTTAAGCAAGCTGTGAGAGGCTGACAGTTTAAACCACCAGCACTCGGCACTACATGTACACTACAGTACTGAGCACTGTTTTAAACTGTCAGCCTCTATTAGGCAGTGGTCCCACTTAATCCTGTCTGTCCCGCCCATCAGTCTTCACACTCCAGAGGACAAATATACTAAGCTCCGGAAAAGGAAAAGTGGAGATGTTGCCCATAGCAACCAATCAGATTCTAGCTGACATTTTCTAGTATGTAATAGGAGGTGAGAGCTATCATCTGATTGGTTGCTATGGGCAATATCTCCACTTTTCTTTTCTCGCAGCTTAGTAAATCTGGTCCCAGTTGCGATCAAAGCTTAGAGTGCAGTGACATCGGGGATCTGATATCAGACCCCTGGTGGATCCAGTCTGCCGTTCAAGGTCTCTCACTTCCCTGACTCGTTCTGACTTCCAATTCCTGACCCCTAATGTAATGGAAGTCTGCGTACTGCGGCCAGTGTAAGGCATTCCCCTACAGGATACTGTACATACCCCTCTCCTCTCCTTGCACTTTTCCATCTCCAATCACCCTAACCCTCCCCTTCCATTACCCTAACCCTAACCCTCCCTTCCCCGCAGCCTGACCCTAATCCTCCCTTCTCTGCAGCCTAACTAAGGTTAGGATTATGGCAGGGGAGGATTAGGGCAAGGGTTGGTGTTAGAGTTATATTTACCTTTCAGGGCTCCGTCTAAGGCAGTGGTTGGGGAACCAGGGTAAATTACCCCAAGGATTGAAGAAGAAAGAAGGGCATATAAAAAAATAAAGTAGCAGAGGGGCAGCAGATGAAGGGGCAGAGTATGTGATGAAGTGGCAGCAGATGAAGGGGCAGAGTATGTGATGAAGGGGCACAGTATGTGATGAAGGGGCAGCAGATGAAGGGGCAGAGTATGTGATGAAGGGGCATCAGACTGTCACTATATCATCTTGAAATACTGACACTAATAGTTACCTGGATGTCACATTATCAATGGCTATAACACACACAATAACATTTTTAATTCAAATAATTAATAATATATGATTTCCTTCCTTTGAAATCAAGGGGGTAACGTCGGCGTATCTAAATATATTTTGGGGCAAAAGGTAAAAAAGTTCACCCAGTCTAAGGTGCTCCAGAGAGAGGCAAAGCAATCGATTTCCCAGCCAGTTCGAAACTGGCCTTTCTCTGCGGAGACCCACACCCATTTAAGTTCTATGTGCAAAAGTTATGTATTTTCCCTGCAATAATTAAAATTAATTAGCATCCCTTACTTTGAAAAATGGCTTAACCAAACTGTACACTTGCATATGTTTTGCCCTTTCTCCCAAACTCTTAATCTATTTTAAGTAATAGAAGCAAAAGCCAATGGGTTGAAGGACTTAATATTCACCTCAGAATATGCTCTATGCAGGGGGGATTTCTGATTACCCAGAAACCCCCCTAATCAGTGCTGGCCAACAGACAGTCTATCTACAGCGCTAACCAGCGCAGAATTGAGAACTGCTGTCAGTGAAACTGTGTGCTGAGGGCAGTTTGGGCCTCGAGGGCTTTGCAAAGGCAACCTGTTCGATGTTGTCCAATTGTTGCTTGTTGCAAAGGAGCCCCATAACAGTTCAAGCTTTCAGGGCTCAATTGTTTAGAAACCAACTATACAATGTGTGGGTAATAAAGTTTCCATATTCAAAAGAGCCACAAGCATTAGTCTAACCTTCATGCGGACTATACAATGTTCACTGTTATACTGCTAAATGCAGTGATGAACGTGGCACCCCTCCTCTTCCTCTGCAAATTACATAATCAGTCACCAGGGGTGTATCCAGGGCTTTTTTTTTTTTTGTCGGACGCACCTGAACGGTATATGTGGCAGGGCTTTTAGCAGTGCAGTACAGGTAATACAGGGCTCCTACCTGTTATTGCGAATGTCAGTGACCGAACCTATGCAGTCACTGCCATTCTAGCAACAGATTTGGTCATACAGGGCTCCCGTAGGAGCCCTGTATTACCTGTACTGCACTATTAAAAGTCCTGCCGCATATACAGCGGCACGGGCTTTTAAAAAAAAAAACAACTTTGTCCTGAGAGTCTGATCTCTCGGGACAACTTGTGAGTCGAACAGGACAGTGGGACAGGTCCACGAAAGCAAGACTGTCCCGCTGTACTGAAAAAAGTGCCGGAAAGCTGTTCAGGTGCGTCCGACAACGAAAAAAAGCCCTGGATACACACCTGGTGACTGATTAGGAGCACTGTATTACACCGCGCCACATGACCGCCGGCAGAAAGAGAGGGAGCGCCAGAGAGAGGACGCGCCGCAGAGGAAGGGACATTAAAGTTAAGTAAAAGAGGCCATGAAGGCTGTACATAAGGGGCAGACATAGGGGCTGTGCATAAGGAGAAGACATCTAGGCTGTGAATAAGGGGCAGACATAGGGGCTGTGCATAAGGGGCAGACATAGGGGCTGTGCATAAGGGGCAGATATAGGAGCTGTACATAAGGGGCAGACATAGGGGCTGTGCATAACGGGCAGATATAGGAGCTGTGCATAAGGGGCAGACATAGGGGCTGTGCATTCGGGGCAGACATGGGGGCTGTGCATATGGGGCAGACATGGAGGCTGTGCATAAGGGGCAGACATAGGGGCTGTGCATAAGGGGCAGACATAGGGGCATATGGGGCAGACATGGGGGCTATGCATAAGGGACAGACATGGAGGCTGTGAATAAGGGAAGGACATAGTGGCTGTGCATAAGGGGCAGATATGGAAGCTGTACATAAGGGGCAGACATAGGGGCTGTGCTTAAGGGGCAGACATAGGGGCTGTATATAAGGGGCAGCAGACATGGGGGCTGGACATAATGGGCATACATAGAGGCTGAATATTATAAGGGGCAGAAAATGGAGGCTGGATATTAAAAGGGGCATACATGGAGGCTTTACATTACATGAGGCACACATGGAGGCTGGACATTATAAGGGGCATATATAGAGGCTGGACATTACAAGTGGCAGACATGGAGGCTGGACATTACAAGGGGCAGACATGGAGGCTTGACATTACAAGGGGTAGACATGGAGGCTGTAGATTACAAGAGGCAAACATGGAGGCTGAACATTATAAGAGGCAGACATGGAGGCTGGACATTATAAGGGGCAGACATGGAGGCTGGACATTACAAGAGGCACATATGGAGGCTGGATATTAAAAGGGGCACACATGGAGACTAGACATTAAAAGGGGCACACATGGAGGCTGGACATTACAAGGGGCACACATGGGGGCTGGACATTACATTATGCAGATATGGAGGCTGGACATTATAATGGGGAAGATATGAAGGCTGAACATATTAATAAGGGGCAGACAATGGAAGCTGGAAATAAGGGGCAGACATGGAGGCTGGACATAAGGGGCATGAAGGATAGACATTACAAGGGACACACATGGGGGCTGGACATTACAAGGGGCAGATATGGAGGCTGGACATTATAATGGGGAAGATATGAAGGCTGGACATATTAATAAGGGGCAGATATGGAGGCTGGACACATGAATCCTGGACAAATAATAAGGGGCAGATATATGGATGGCAGGCCTAATAATAAGAGGCAGACATATGGATGGTTGTCAAATAAAAGGGGCAGGCATTAGACCCGTTAGTCTGGGTGGTGCAAGACACACCCACTCTCCCAGACACACCCACTGGGTGGTACAAGACACACCCTCTCTACCAGGTCGTAAAATTTTGTCGCTCTTTCAAATTCTCAAATGTTGGGAGGTATGGTTACAGCTGTCCCCCTTGTCTCCCCCCCTGTCGCCGGGCCTGAACCAGTCATCCGTGGGTGCTTCTTCAGCCACTCCCCTCACTCACACAGACTTCTTACCCCAGTGCACTTCCTTAACATTCCAACTCACAGGCCCTTAATATGGCAGTGGATTGGAGGTCTGAGTCAGAACGCTGTATGATAGAACGCCAGAAACTGTGCAAGTGTGATTTCTCAGAGGTTTACTAACAAGTCCCACAGAGGCGTGTGCATGCACCGAACCCAAATATATACCCTTTGTCGGAAGTCTGGACCCACTCCTGGTCCACTTATATCAGGACAGTTTCAATGTTTTACAATATAATCTGTTACAGAATCCCTATGGCCATTGTCAGCGGGTTCCATCTGTGCAGCTCTGTCATATTCCCTTTCACGGCTGCGTTTCCTTCTGTAGCATGCCTCACTCTACCACATGTGGGATTCCCTGGCTCCATACTCAGCTAGCAGCTTCTTCAGCTCCTTGTGAACAGTGCCTCATCAAGGCAACATTACAATTCTTTGACTCCTGGCATAGATTATTTTTACAGCCCAGTAAATCATGATTGGTCACAGCTGACATTTTTCTCTACACCCACCCTTGTTACAGTGTTTCATTTCCTCTCAGCAACAGATGACATGTCACTTTCTCTGCCACCTGGTCAGTTTCCAGTTTCTGTGAGTCATCTTAACACTTTTTCCCTCAAGGCATTCACTTTGCATGAAACAGTAAACTTTCTGTGGATTCTATTCATTCATCTGGCTAGAACACATTTGCATGTCATGATGCAGACATGAAATCAGGAAAGTGGGAAATATCGGTTCTACATATCTTCTTAAGAATTAGTTTATATGCTGTGGGGAATAAGAGGTTGCAATGTTCTCTATTATTAAAATATATTACAACAGGTCTGAGTGTATTATGAATGTTTCTATTTAATTGTTTGTGTGCAATATCAACAAAATTTAAGAGCAATCTTCAGTGGGTATCTGAGATTTTTTTTATTATTATTATCATTTATTTATAAGGCGCTACACAGTATCCAAAGCGCCATACAGAGGCAATAGGAAAGCCAGTAGTTACATATACAATACAATAATGAATACAAGGTATAAACTCATAGAATAAGGAATACAATAAAGGTACAATGCAAACATAAAATACAGTACAAAAAAGCAGAACAATATATATGGAAAATAAAGATGCTGGATATGTGTGTAGGAGCAGATGAATAAGGAGAGAGATAGACAGTAGTGAGAAAAAGATGGGAAGAAATGATGACAGGGTAGAGGGATGATGATAGGAGGAACAAAGAAAGACCCTGCTCATAAGAGCTAACATGCTAAGTGAGAGAGGGTAAATAAACAGGAGACACAATGATGAGGATGGGGAGGGCAGGTAAGCTTAGGTGGAGGAAGGGTAGGCTAGCCT
>WWET01004838.1:44933-58934 GCA_011038615.1 Limnodynastes dumerilii
CTGGCTGAAGTTAGGGTAGCCTTCAGCCGGCGTAAGGAAGGGGCCATACGCCCGCACAGGGGGAGTGTTGGGGAAAGTGAACGCCGATACGCTGTGCTTTAGTAAGCACAGCGCATCAGCGTAGGTCTGGATCAGGGCCTATGTGTCTGCAATGTTCAGACACTGATTGCCATTCTTCTATCTGACATTGCCATTATCTCATCACCTGTCAGATGGAATATTGTAATGTTTACAATTCATTTGTTAGGATGGTGAAACACAAGGGCATAGAGTCTAACTAAGAGCCTGGGGGTAGATCCAGACCTAAGTGCTTGTTACATCATGTAGTGTATTTTCTATGCACTTCCCTCGCTCGTACTTGATTTGGTTGCTTTACGCTTCCCAAACCCTACCTTAACTTTTCAAAGCGTAAGTACTGACGTACATAATGAATATACGTACGTAACGGCATAACCCGGCCCATACTGTATGATTTAAATGCTTATCTCCACCTACAAAGCGTAACGGGTATTGTATGGATGACACACCCCTTCTTTCGTAATTACGCTGATGGTACGTTACATTAGGTTACATTAGGTTACGTGGCGTAACATCTGTCATACGCATGTGTAAATACAAATAGGCTATTTGGCCCCTGGTGTTTACTGGAGCCCACTGTGGTGGAGACAGACTTGGCTTCAGGCTCCTAGAAAATCAAACCATGAGTGATAACCCTCAATGGTAACCTGATCCAACACGCCCCTGAATCACAGTGAATTCTGAATAAACCTTTGAGTAAGATCCATGGTACTAGACACGCAATAGGAAGAGGTAATGTAATGCATAGAGCAAGTGTACTGAAAAGCATCTGGGAGTTGAGCCAGCAAAACTGGAGACTCAGAGGAGAGCAGTGTGGAGAAACCAGCGGTAGGTATCCTGCTGAGAAAAAACGCTGACATGCCAGCTATGAGGTATAGGAACCATATAGGAACCAGTCTTTCATATAGATGGAAGACTCAAACACAAACACAAGGATGAGGTAGAGTTATAGAGAACTAAGTGCAAGTAGATGGACTATACAGAGCACAAAGAGAATGAGATGGAAACATAACAGTGTGAGTATAAAATACTCAGACATCACAGAGAGCCAGGAAGAAAGTCTTGTGAGTATGGTACAAGAGGATGTAAAACCCCGAGCACACAGAAGGTAAAATGGTACTCAGTACAGGAACGAGCAGATTGAAAACACACAGGAGATTGGAATCCCTGTATAGGATCACATGAGACACTGAGACACTACACACCAGAGTGAATGCAGAACCTGCACTCGCAGCCAACACTAGTACTACTTTAACGGGAACAACACACACTCCAAGGGAATAGTGGAGGCAAAGATAAATAGAGGATTAGAGCATGTTTCTATGTTTTTATGTTAGAGCAGCTGGAGAGAAAGCGAAGGAAGGAGTCACAATGCAGACAAGAATCATAAGATGCCTGTACACACATCCAGCATAGTGACAATCTAATCTTATCCACATATCCACAGTACAGTGCAGAGAGCTCAAAGCTCTTATTTATACTTGGAATACACATTTCATCCCGGAATTCCCATTGTGTATGAATGAATGACGTCAACTGCATTGATCACACTAAGCAGGAGATAAGGTAAATAACTAGTGAGTAAACAGTCTTTTATTGTTCTCAATAGTCCCTATCACACTATACATGGCGATTTCAAGTCAAATGTGGCATGCTTTTCCCATTTACCTGTGTGGTCACATCTGTATGCATGTAAAACAGACACATGCTTCAGGAGGGCAAATATGGCAACTAACTGTGGCTGTTAAGGGCCGTATTCAGAGACCCGTTTTTATGTGGAGTTGCGTGCGTATCTTTAGGCATGGCATAAATGCGCATGCGTAGTAACTTTATTTACGCAATTTACTTTGAATATACGCACGTAAGCGCTTTAGGCACGGACATGTGAATCACACTTGGGGACATATGTGCGGAAGATCGGCGTATAAATCCATGCTTGAAAATTTACAAGAAAGTGAGTTGGGGGAGGCATTTAAATGAACGACGGAGGGCGCGGTTATCAAGAAGCACGCGCACAGAAGACTTATATGCAAGTAAGTACACACAGAAAGATCAGAGTGGTCTATGGAGGTGTAAGTCTACGATAGCACGGCCGGGGGAGCTAGAGACATATAATGGGGAATACTGGGGAGCTGGAGAGACATATAATGGGGAATACTGGAAGCTGCAGAGACATAATGGGGAATACTGGGAAGGCTGGAGAATTAGATTTTTTTACCCAATTGGAGTTTTGAGTATGATATGCCTGGTGTAGATGATAAACTGGCAAACTGGAACAGGGCCTAAGCATGGGCTGGATCAAGACTTAAGTAAGTTGAAATTAGTTACTCCTGGGCTAAACCATGTTGATTGCAGGGGAATCATATTAAATCTGTTGTAAACAGCATTAGAGTTAAGAGGTGATGTTTCCTATCCCAAGTCTAAATAACAGTGTGATAGTAAAGCTAGTCAGTATCTATGGGTCTGATCCAGAGCTACGATGTTACACTGAGCGGTCTAACGCTCAGCGTAACACTGCAGCACTCCCCCGACACTCCCCCTTTTCCTAACGTATTAACACTCGCTTACACCGGCTGAAGGCCACCCTAACTTCAGCCGGCGTAAGTGAGTGTTAATACGCTAGGAAGACGGCATTGCAACGCAAACGCCGGCCTCCCAGCCTCATTACCCTCCCTCCCCCCGTCTACCTGCACTAACTGCAGCGTAGTAATGCTAGGGGACGCCTCCTCCAGTGTTACTATGCTGCTGCTACGGACGCCCGATCCTCGACGCCAGCAAGCGTAGGTGTGGATCAGGCCCTGTGTGCAGTAAGCAATTCAAAGATATAGCCCTGCATGCAAAGAATACAATTACCTTGACTCCCCCTGCAATCAACATGGTTTAGCCCAGGAGTAACTAATTTCAAGCACTTACTTAAGTCTGGATCCAGCCCCATGATGTAACTATAAGGCAACACTGACTACTTCTGTGGTAATGGTTCATCTCTTCCTAGAGTACATTGAGACATTGGACCTCCTGGGTAAAACCATGTTGATTTCAGGGGGAGTCAAATGGCACACCTTTACCTCATGACAGCGTAAGTGAGCTAATGTGTCTGCATAAAACTGCGGATTGACAAGGGAGTGCTTGCGGTAAACACATAGAGGTCAGGATGCGGTCCTACATCTTAAATGCATTTCATTGTATATTACTAATCTCTTATTTACACAATTGCATTTTTTTTTCTATTGTTAACTTTTTTCCTATTGTAATACTTGGAAAAGTATTACAGTTACAGTGACTTGCAAATGATCCAGCACTCAGTAAGCATTGAATACTATTGCAGGGCACTGTATTTGGTTTGTGGATTTTGGAATTCTAAGAATGCGTATTTCTTTTTATTTTTTGTGTAATTTTGAGGTAATGTTGATCATTTACTTCCATAAACTGAAACCCGCAACGACCACCACAGTCTACACTTGTTTTATAATTTAGATCCTTTTAGTAGATTTCTAAATGTAGACTTGCATATGTGACCACAAGAATCATATCCGAATATATTGCAGTACTTATAGCATGTAGCTTGGGTTATGCTCTCATAAATGGCTAACCAGCTGTTATATTAACACAGTGGCTAATATTTCATTTATTAGGTTGTTACATTGTTTAGGTGAATTATAAAAGATCATCAACATGACTCCACAGATTTCTGCAAATAACACTATTTACATAAATATAAATTATTAATCATTATTAAATGAATATATTAAAAGTACTGACGTGTTTACACATTATTAATGTCTTCCGTATTATCTACGAAATAAAATGAATCCTAATGTCTCTCTGTGTTAGGGAATTTAGACAGTAAGGTCCGGATTCACAGTTACGTAGTTTTATGTATGTTGTTTTAGGAATTGAGCGCTTACGCAATCAGCATACAGAAATGGTACGTAGATAGCGTAAATAAGCTACTACGCATGCACAGTAGCTCAATTCTTAAAACAACATAAGACGAAAACTACGTAACTGTGATTCCGGACACCTAAAACTCCAGTGGAGCAGGGACTGATGTGAATGATCGCTTAATTTATTGTAAAGCGCTATGTAATATGATGCTGCTAATACACCCCCCAGCAATAAATAAATAAGTTATGTTTTTAATTTGTTATTATAAATTCCAAAAATATCAACACAGTGCGCCTAATTATATTTGCCTTATACATAATGTATATACAGATTTTAAGTAGTACTTATGCTTTTAACTTGCTTTGTACCTTTTTTTTGCATTGGACAATTTTGTGAAAGATCATTCCAAATACATACATAAACGTTAATGAAATAAAAGTAACCCCAGCTTTTAATTGATTTACATTGGCTAATCTCATTTGAACGCTGTCAGAGTAACCTCTGTTCTTCTCATAGACTGTAAAGGAATATTATAGGACAGATGACAAAAAGATGCACTATGGATTTAGCAGAGGAATCAGTTGGACAACAAGGGATCTACCTGCCCGTACGGTAAAATAATTGTCCTTTCTAGACAGGTGTGGGTCCCCGCAAAGAACGGCCCTATTTCAATAAGGACGTTCTCTCCCAGCCAATTTCGAACTGGCTGGGATATCGATTGCTTATGCCTTAAAGAGGCATAGCAATCGATCCCTTGAGCACCGAACAAATGTGAGTGTCTAAACTAACCCCAACCTTCCTCTAATTCTAACCCTAACACTCCCCTTCCATTACCCTAACCCTCTCTTCCCCGCAGCCTGACCCTAGCCCTCCCTTTCCCATTTTTTTCTCATTTAAAAAATGTTCTTATACCCCTACACCCAGGATAATAAGATTTGCTACAGTTACAGTATTACACCCTAACCCTCCCTTCTCTATAACCTACTAACCCTAACAGCCCCCTCCCCGCAGCCTGACTCCAATCCTCCCCTTCTATGGTCTTAACCCTAACCCCCCCCCTTCCTAAGCACCTAACCCCATTTTCTAAGCACCTAAACCTAACCCCCCCAATACTGAAATGCCCTGAAGAGGGTTACTCAGCTCTCCGTAGCTGTCATCGTAAAAACTATTTCTAAAATTTCTAAAGTTTGGTAAATATTTGAACTTGCTTGGGCGACAATCGGATGGGTGGATGTTGGGAGTTGACCCCACTTAGGGTTGTACTATCATTCTTGCTATGGGGCCTGGCTGTATTTAGGTCTACCTCTGGGCAGAAAGGATATACTGTACATACCCTTCTCCTAAACATATCAGAGAGACACTATGGGACATAGGCAGTTCCCTGTTTGTGGCATGGTCATAAGAATTGATGATTTGCTTTTAGGGAAAGTCATGTGAATTGAAGGATTGAAGGAATTTTGTAGAAATGATATCTTAACCATCTCATTTAAAAAATGTTCTTATACCCCTACACCCAGGATAATAAGATTTGCTACAGTTACAGTATTACCTGTCACATGGAAAACATTGTGATCATGGGCCGTATTCACAGATCCGATTTTGCGTGCTTATTTTTAGGAGCGGATTAACTGTGCATGCGTAGTTACTTTTTCCACGCCAATTACGTAGTAATTAGGCACGTAAGTACTTTAGGCGCAGACTTGGGAATAGCACTTAGGGACATACGTATGGAGGGGCGTGGTTTATAGAAGTTATGTGAAAGTGGGCGGGGGAAGCATTGAAATGGGCATTTGAGGGTGCGGTTAGATAAATACGCACGTATGTAAGTAACATACACACGTAAGTACACACGTAGACTTAAGGGTGCCCTATAGAGGCGGAAGTCACCGAAAACCCGTCCGGCCGTTGGGAGTGTCATGGGTGTGGCCTTGCTACGTGCGTGCGTAAAAACGCTCAAGTAGCAAATACGGATCTGTGAATCCGGTCCCATGTGATTTTCCAGCATTGATATTCATATGTACTATAATTCGGATACTATATTATCCCTTCAGTTATATTTGTGTGTATTTAAAAAACAAACAAAGAAAAACCCTTGTGCCATAAGATCTGCTGTAATTCATCAGCAATGCCTACATATTGAATTGCAGCTCTTCCCAACACTGTTGGGATTACTGGCATGCAGTAATGAAGAATGTATGGCTAATATCATGATGCAGTTGTTTTACTTTGTAGCATTGTGATACTATGCCTGCGATTCTAAAGAACACAGTTCAAGTATGTGAGCGCTCTCTTGAGAACCAAAAAGAGCCAAAAATATTTCGCTTCAGCTCCACCTAGAGCTTTGCTCATCACGTCTGGGATTTGGAAGATGTGCTAAACGCACTCAATTATTTAGGAGTTTCAAGTACAGTATGCAAACCTCTGAAGAGAGGCACCATTTTAACCTTTGCTGCTCCCCTGAAGAGCTGTGTATTTACATATACCATGTGTTTAACAAGCTATTATCAGCAAACTTCTCAAAAATTTTATACTAATATACTAGTATAATACATACATACATAAATAAATAAATAAAAACACTGGACCCAGGACCTTATTCAGAGTTGAAGGTTAAATACATAAGTTTGCCTCCGTTGTTAGTGAAGCCGTACAAAAGTTTCAATCACCATTGATTTTGATGTTTTAGGGGGGAGTCAAGTTAATTGTATTCTTTGCATGCAGGAATACATCTTTGAATTGCTTACTGAAAACAGATACTGACCAGCTTTACTATTAGACTTGGGCTGGGAAATATCACCTCTCAACACTAGTACTGTTTGCGACAGATGAAATATGACTCCCCTGCAATCAACATGGTTTATCCCAGGAGTGAATTTAAGTTCTTATTTTAGGAAGATTCTTAAGTGTGAATCAGGTCCTTAATCACAGTTTAAAACACTAAAGTTATGTGTTTAATGCAAAAATGGGGATTTGGAATTGTCTTATAGATTTTGTGGAAGAATATCTGCTTAAAATTGCAGGACAACAATTATAATTTTACCTGATGAAATCTGTTTAGTGCAAATTTATCATAATAACTAATTGGACCTGATAACTGTTATCAGAAATAGAATCACATTTTTTGCAACACAAAAGCAAAAACAGGGATATTGCTGATTATTGTAGAAGATATTTATCTTGGAAGAAAGTGTCTACATTATCATAGGGTGTTGGTCCCTGTAGTGAACAGCCATATTTCAAAAAGATCCGAACTGACTGGGAAATCGATTGCACATGGCTCGAAGAGGCATAGCAATTGATCCACGGAGAACCAAACACGGTGCTCCAAAAGGTAAGGCTTCCCTCCTCCCTTACTCTAACCCTAAGTCACCCCCCTGCAGCCTAAACCTAAGTCCTCCCTCCCGCAGCCTAATCCTATGTCCCCGGAGAGGGTTACTCACCTCTCCGGTGGTCTGGTCTCGTTGAACAGGATTATGTTGGGCAAGGTCCAAAGTCCACACACATATATGTGCTATCCAGGACTGGTGATTGTCAGAATGGTGGCTTATTATTGGATGATTTGTCAAGCAATTAGCCAAAGTCACGCAGATAAGCCTTAGCAGTAACAAGACAACCACAGCAGTAACCTCACATTGATAGTTAATGTTAATGCTTGTAAAAGTTAATATTGGACCAGAATCAGACTTTGAAAAATTTCCAGAGGCGGAACGAAATGCGTCAGTTGGCTGTTTTACCTCACACTGAGTGACTACTGATGAGCTGGCCGGGGCTCTATACTTACTAAGAGCCAGTTGATTTTCATTTGCATTGGAGCCTGTTACAATTGTCAGCTGGCGGTATAGTTACACTTTGCATTCTAATTTTCTGCAGCGCTAAGTTCACAACAAAGACGGCTACAGAACACCTTATCCCACAACACAGATCTTGCTAAACAGAAGCTAAACTGTGGACGGTACTATCTGCTAACATCCAGTATATGGTGTGGGACACAGAGGCAGACACACAGCGTGGACCTGTCCTTCACACGACGCAACTCGTGAGATACGGTAACACATATGCTATTAAGTAAAGACTGCAGCCTGTTATCCCACTGTACCTCTGTGAACTGCTTACTAGGAACTCACCACAAACTATCTAAATAAGGTGCAACATAGTTGCTACTTTGTCTCAGGAATCCAGCCTATTATAAAGTGTTCTTACCGTTATTTGAAACCACTTTCTGATGGGACTTGTCTCTGGCAACTGCATTGAATAGTAGCTATAGCTATCTGTGGAAATACCACCCCAGCTCCAGTAATTCGATACATGTGTATACGAACTTTATACACTCAGTATTTATTTCAAATAAGCATTATCTTCCCTTTTTTGCTGTTTTCAACAATCTTTTATTTACTAATTTAATTGTTTATTTGTTTATTTGTTTATTGTGTATTAAAATATTGTACAATATTCTAAATTTCACTTGGTTGCCGGATCATTGAATTTAGTGAATTTTATGATACAATTGTTTGCAAATTTGCTTCATCTCGCTGTGTTTTGCACTTTTGTGCGTTTTTCCCATGTTGTAAAGAAGTAAAGAAGTTGTCGGTGTTGTTGCCATACCAATCACCAAGATGTTGTACAAGATCTTTGACAATTCTCTTTCCTTGTTCTTTTTCAGGAACTTTATTGATCATCCCGGCATAAATCTGTAAATTGCACGCAGATGTTTTTATACATCACCCAGATTTTTAGATCATATTTGTCTGGTTTTGATTTCATTTAGACTTGGAATGGACACCTGCCTGAAAAGGGTGCCAGTTGTTCATCAATACGCCAGTCAGGTGTTGGATTGTAACATCGCTTACAATTTTCAACAAAAATGTTGAACACATTGAGAATAGGTTTACTTTCTGTCCTCGATTCCTCTCAAATTTCAAAATTGTCAAATTTAATGAATTGTGCAATTTCTTGGAATCTCGTTCATGGCATGGTGGCAGGAAATATTGGTCTTTGAAATGCCAAATTATCCATCTAACATAACGCTCTAATTGGCTCCCTCTACAACATCCAACAATCAAAAGTAGCCCTAAGAAAGCATTCATTTCAACATCATCAACTGGATTCCATTCTTTTAGTCACCAAAACAAATAGAAAAGCCAAAGCAGCAGCTTTGGCTTTTCTATTTGTTTCGGTGACTAAAATGGCGACAATGTCTTGAGAGATGAGTAACTTAAAGGCATCAGATAGTATCGCAATATTCAAGGTTATATTTGTCAAACCTGTATTTGCTTTTACAATATCGATGCTAGAGCATTTGCTTACAGTAGCTTTTGGCCAGGTGAACCAAGTGGTTTCATCACGTTCAACAATATCATCATTGGCATCAGATAATTCCTTCTCGTCACTCTCTTTTTCGGAATTATCCTCATCTTCTCCAACATAACAATTGTCTTCAGATTCACTTTCCATATCACCCCCATCAAAAAAAAAATCCAAATCCATGTTTTTAGCTTTTTACTCCAACTCTTTTTGGATCAAAACTCATTTAGCAAAAAACTTTGAAATAAATGTTAAAATCAATGACTTGTCAAATACGCTACAAGTTCATGTGATGCACTTCCACGTGTCACCATCAGGGCCTGATGAGCCAAACGGCTGACGAGGCTGCACCCTAGGCCGCTAGAGTTCAGGGGGTTGCATTGCAACGGATACCCCCCACATTTCCACAACTTGGGTTGCTGGAGGAAATAAACAGGCAACATGTGGGCATCTTCCGGGGGCCTCAGACCTCATTTGGCCCATTAAAAAAAATCAGGCACTCTCTGTCTGGCCTCCGGGAGCCTCATCAACGCAGGCAGCATCTGGGCTGGACACAGAAACAGCAGCACTGGGTAAGTGTGTCTGTGAGAGATAGAAAGAAGTGTGTGTGTGTGTGTGTGTGTGTGTGAGAGAGAGGGCATTTATGTGTATATGGATGTGATAACAGTTATGTGTGTGTGTATATGTGTGTGTAAGAAAGAAAGAGCAGTTATGTGTATGTGTGTGAGAGTGTGTGTGCGAAAGAGAGAAAGAAGGGGGGCAGTTATGTGTATCTAAGAGAGAGGAGGGGGCAGTTATGTGTATGTGAGCGAGAGAGAGAGAGAGTGTGAGAGGGAGAGAACAGTTACGTGTATATGTATGTGATAGCAGTTATATGTGTGTATGTGTGCCAACAGTCGTGTGTGTGTGTGTGTATGTGTGTGTGTGTATTTGTCATGGTCTGTGCTTCTCTCTTGTACTGTATACTGACCATTATAATGTGGTGAAGGCTGTAATAAAGGGAAGGAGGTAACCCCTCCTTTTTCATGCTGCACTCACTGAAAAATGTATAATATTGGCAATGATGCAAGTCATGACACAGCATCCCAAAACGAGGTCAGATTTGACCCAACAACACAAATTAATGTTTACAATTAATTGGATTATTATTTTTTTTAGATCTAAATTCACAAAAGCATTACTAATTGACTAAAAGTAAAATACAATAATGATCAATACTTATTTATAAATATTATTGTGTGCATATAAAAATATACGTTTGGGTCACTTGTGACCCCATTTTGGGTATCTGAAGGTTAAGTACTATCCAGACTTTCAGACTATCCTCATTTTAAGTAAGGACTGTGCAGAAATATTAAGGTCACCTGTTTGTACGGCCATGCGTGCAGGGGGAGTGGTCACCCCTCGCACACCAAAACCCAGATACAGCAGGGACCCAGCTTCAGATCCCGGAGCTCAAAGCTCAGCAGCTGCAGAGGTCTGGAACCAGTCCATTATCCTTTAGTTGTTTAATAGTAAATGAAAGCAGGCACATGTGCAAATACATTTTGTATGGCTTAGATAACAATGTTCAGACTCCAGTTTAAACCCTTCAATTATATACTGAGCATTTATTGATTTCGTTTTAAACATTATAATGATTATACTTTTTAAAGACTCGCACAGCTGACAAAGATATCAGCCACAATGGGCTTCAACTAAGGCTCATTACTTTCTGTGAGCTGTTGGGTGTAGATTGCAGCCTGTAAACTGCATGGGTAAACCGCTGGGGGCCACGATCTGAACACAGCCTCTGTTTATTGGAAAAAATGCAAGTATTTCTGGATGACATTCAAGCTTTTAGACATGTTTAAATAATTTATTTCTAAATCTATTCACTTAAAATTAACTTACCAAGAAAAAATAGAAACACACCTTCTCAGAACCTGCCAAGATACCAGTTTTGGTTGTTTATGTTTAACACAAAACATCTTTAACTTTGCTTCTCCTTTACATCAAATAGCAATAAAGCTCATTTATTTGACAGTCGCAGAAAATATTCTAAAGATTTTATGGATATTTCCAAGGGCAGATTGGGATCCTAAAGGGGTCATCACAAAACTGGGCAGGGTAAACACATCATTATCACCAGTCACATTAGTGGTAGGCAAGTCTAACATACAGTGTTATGGACAGCTATAATAGGACAAGATAGTAATCGCAATTAAAGACATAGAATTGTCAAAGTATTTAATTAATTTAGTAAACTGAACTTTGGAGCAAGAGGTATGTACAGTTATATTAACCACCACCCAATTCAGACACCATCTTAGTTACCACCACTGAAACATACAGCATCCTTGTGCCTAGGGGGCCACTGCGCATGTATAGACATATAGACTGTGCAATTTATGTAGTGGTCCCGTACGCAGATTAACTATGTGCGGTCTTTAAAGACCGCAGTTAGGTTTTAAGGTAAGAGGAGGCGTGCCACTGCAGCCTCCGGGGCCACTTACGTGAAGTGGGTGGGGGGAGGGATGTAAATTAGGCTGGGATGGAGGGCTGCGGAACCTCTGTGCGTATTTTACATCTTTAAGAGGGAAAATACACATGGGTAGTTAAGGGTGCCCTATGGTACTCATAAGAGCCATTAGGCACTTAAAAACAGGGGGTGGGGAGGGGAGCGGGGAAGTAGGTACGGATACCGTCCCACAACAAAATAAGGACAGCCAGAGGCATAACTAGAAATTTTAGCGCCAGGGGCAAATAGGAAAAATGGTGCCCCCTGACCCTGTATTCTAAGGCAATTTAACCATAAATATTAACTTACTGGTGCCTTTTTAAGATTTGCACCCTGTGAGGCCCCCGATTGCACACCCCTAATTATGACCCTGAGAACAGCATCCTAGTGGCTGTCACTTAGCAGATCAGAGCTGCTGCGTCCCGTTCATTGGCTCAGTGCAGGTCCTGTCCTGCACTGTCAGGGCTATAGATGACCGGTTAGCGCATGGGACATTGCTAGGCAACGGTCAACTGGTGATAATTGAAATGAGGAGCTGTCTCTAGAAGCTTCCGGGGGGAAAGTTTCTGAGGTGAATTTGATTGTTGGGAGTTCAGTTGGTGACAGCAAGTGACAGTGGTGTGAGGAGAAAGAGAGACATTTTAAAACAGAGACTGAAGAGAGTGACATTGGTCAGAAGAGGAGACAGCAGACAGTTGAGAGATATAGGTGGTGTCGTACTGAAAGCAGAGAGCGTTGGTGATTAGGGAAGCAGATGTGTCGTCATAGCAGATAGTGATTACAGATCTGACAACAAAACGGATAGTGAAGAGTGCCATCAGGTGAGAGAGCAGACGAAAAAGTGAAGCAGACAGAGAGTTTAACATCAGAGTTGGTGAGCTGAGGAGACGGGCATGAGACGGAGGAGAGAATCGGCGGTGGTGGTGAGGTGAAATACGTTGGAGATCGGAGGAGACGGAGGAAGGAATCAGTGGTGGTGAGAGATATTATCAGTGGGAAGCTGAAGGATGATAGCGGTTCGTACAGGGAGGAGGTGTTGGTGGCAGCAGCGGAAAGTGTTAGGCTCCGTTGCGCGCTGGCCACCCGCTCCCATAAGGTCAGCTTACCTGCTTGTAACGGCATGCCTGCAGTCCAGACGTCCTCTCTCCTTCCTCCGTCTGCAGCGTCTGCTGCTCGCGTCTCTCCTCCCCCTGGCGTCCCTCACGGCTTGTTGTCGGGCTGGCTTCGGGTTGTATCCTAGCAACCTGGACACCAGCCTATCTCCGCTATTGCTGCGTCCGCAGCCCGCTCCCATTGACTTTACCCTCCTTTATAGCTCCCTGCCTCCCTGATTCACACGCCGGTTATAGCTTCTTCTAGCCTCATAGCCTGCTCACTTTGCCTTGTGCCTCCTTATCTCTTCTGGGACTCTTGAGTGCCCCATATCTGTCCTGCCTGGTTCCTGCCTGTGTTCCTCCTGTGTCTCTCCCCATCTCTTACCCTTACTGTTTAATCCTTGTGGTTAACCCCTTGCTCTCCCGTGTGCATGTAATTGTATCCCTTAGGGGATTTCCTTCGGTCTAAGTGTCAGTGTGATTGCCCCTCCCCCGTTCGTAGTGTCAGTCCGGTCTGTCCCGTGTTCCTTTCTTCGGTCTTTTGTTATTGGTATCTGTTGCTCGTAGTTTGTCTCAGGTCAGATTCTACTGACCTGACTCCTCCCACTTTCTCCCCTCTCTTTTCTGGCTCTATCTCTTTTCTATCTGTTCTTTTGGTTCTTCGCCCGGGTTTTCTATGAAGGTGCGTATCCTGACGAAGTCCCACCAGCTCCAGTCTATCCCCACCATCAGGGGCTCTAGCGAACACTCAGACGGAAATCAGGCTCTACAAACCGGTGAGATACCCGTTTCGTCTTTACCTCTTGTCTGGTCACCCCGGTTCCCTGTCGGGGTAAGCCCAGGGTGCCACTACTTTGTAACCTGCTTGCATTGGGGTCATAACACCTTCCTGCTACAGCTGCGTGTCCCAACCGCCAGCCGCCAGCTGTCAAGCGCCACACACGTGTCCTGTCCCGTCACGGCACCGCTCTCCCGACACCCGCACTGTCCGGACACCTCAGACCACGAAAATCAGCTCTGGAGCTCACCAGCCACCTCCCCAGGGCACAGCTTCCCCCAGGCACCTCACACTCCGGGCAAGAATGCAAGAAACAGGGCTATTTCAGGATGTTAAGAGGAGCAGCTCTGCTTCTGCGTCCTACT
>WWET01004838.1:70541-89037 GCA_011038615.1 Limnodynastes dumerilii
CGCGGGGACGGTTAGTACGTTAACGCCGCCCTCCCAGCCTCATTACCCTCCCTCCCCCCGCCCCCCTACACTAACTTCAGCGTAGGATCGCTGGGGGACGTCCCCTCCAGCGTCCCTACGGCACTACTAATCGTAGATCAGGCGTTTCCATAGTGACGCCGGGCAACATCTGCCCGGCGCATGCGCATTACGCTTACGGCCACCGTACTAGCGACAGCGGCCGTAACTCTGGATCAGGCCCAATGACCCCTTAAGAGTTGGGAAATTCTCTAGACAGAACCCACTGGGCACAGGACAGATACAAATGACGGAAATGCAAAGAATGTAACAGAAAGATTAGAGTGACAAAGGCAAATAATATATAATATAATACCCTATTATAGGAGAAATAAAAATGCCTTTCTCATTTGATAATTTAAACAAAATTATTTTATTATTATAAATGATTTATTATGGGACATATAGAATATAATACGGGGATAATTTGAAAATAATTAAGGGGACAAAGGAGTTATATTACGGGAGAAATACAGAATCCTATTTTATGTTTATTAGGATCAGTATTTTGCAGGGCTGTCTACTTTTTATTTCTTCTCTCCAGGATATCTTGGAGGGAAGAAATAGATTCTGGTATAGGGGTGGGGCTTAATGATGCGTTTTATGCAAATCATGTCAGTAAGCCACATCCCTGTCAATCATTACTGTAATCCCTATTGTTACAGGGGGTGGACGGGGCTTGATTGCATCATCACGTCCCGCCCATCTCTCTAATAATTCTAGGGATTACAATATAGATTGACAGGGGGTCGGGATTTGCTGGAGATTTGCCAGCTGTCCCGAGATACCCAGGGTTACCGACTTTTACATACATACAGGAGGCGGAGCTTAACAACGCAATATATGCAAATCGTGTTAAGCTCGACCCCTTCATGAGCAATGACTCTTTTTGGAGTTTCATATTGATGGGGATGGGGCTTGATGACGCACCCCAATTGTAACCTGGTTGATTCCGCTAAGCGTGACACAAAGTATTAAATCTTGTCATCGGGCTTTCATTACAAAACATGTACTGTAGTTTTTTTTATAGACAGAAAGAGATACTCCTACTAAAACACACCACAGAATAGACGATAGACATCTATATCTGTAGATGTTATATCAAGCAATATAAGCAGGGAACTTTTAAGAATTAGAGATCAGACAAAGATAATAAATACATAAAAATACACATCAACTGATACAAAACAATGCAATAAAAAATGCAATGTTAACCTCGATATACTGCAGGATATCAAAATGAGAAAAATTACCTTTAAAATCAATATAAAATCTGCTGTATTGATTTATAGGTGAGTACATATGCAGACTACCACACCATATATTTTACATTGTAGCACTGGACTTTTATATTGAACATTGTTCAACATTTGAGGGTATAGTTAATGTAGTCAAGTCCTTACTGTACAATTTAAATATCAATGGCCACCCACCATGTGTATCTCATGCCATGGTGTGTGGGCCTGACCTGTGAGCGGTGATCTGTATTCCACATGGGATGCAGCTGCCAGATCCCGCGTTCCGTTCCGGCAGAATTTCCGGTCTTGTTCATTTGAATGGTATATAGATGGAGCAGCCCATTTTGTATCGAGTGTAGAAATCATGTTTGAAAATCAATCATTTTTGATAAATACAGCAAAAGATGGTGGTATTTGAAATTATTTTATTGAAGCAGAATCCCTGAGAGATCATGGAGAACTCCAACCACGGGCCGGATCCATACCTACAGGCGCCATACGTGCGCCCGAGGACATTATGGCCGTCCTCATAGCGGGGACTGCACACCCCGTGCACTTCCCGCTGTCAGTAGGAAATCTGGACACTTTTGTGTGCGTAAAGGGGGGGAAGCCCCCTTTCCATAAGAGCCGGTGTACATAACATACGTACGCTGGCCCTCGTGGCATCGTAAGAAGGTTGTGCGCATGCGCACAACCTTCAAAACAGGGCCGTTACGTATTTAGCCGTACGTAATTGCCCTGTCGGCCATTACCCAGGATCGGCCACCACGTTCTTTGTATCTAACCAATCTAGCAACCTGCATCTAGCTAACGAACAGATTCATATATCTCATATCATCACACCATGGTCATTAATGGGTTACTCAAATAATTCATGTTCTTCTAATGGTTTAGTATAAAAATTCAGATAACTTAAGCTATAACATATCATTGAGTACCTAATATTAAATGACACATATAATACCGCAAATAATTTCTTCCGCAGCTACATGTGTCCTATGGAAGCTGAAGACAACTGAAGTATTGATGATCGATCTTTAGTTATCACTCCATCAGGTTAGCTCTACATCAAGATTTGAATGGCTGCAGCCAATCCTAGTTTGGCTATGCTCTGAACGGGACATCTGCAAATCATTGTGTGAATCAGTGGAGTACAAATTCATTGCAGTAATGCTCTCTCAACTTGTGGTTGATATTTCCTGTTTTTTTTTAAGGTTTCCTTGGTATCTAACACATTGGTCTCCTAAACACCAGCTGCTCCAACTGAGTCACATTTACTGAGTCTTTGATCAGTTATCTTGTCATGATTTACCAATTTTTAGATAATTGTTGGAAAAATATTTTTTCGGGGTAAACATTAAGCTGAATAAACATTTCTATGCAGCTTTAATTTAATTCATAAATGTGGGCTACAGGCTATAAACTATAAAGGAGATTTCATTTTTATTCTACTCATTCCTCAATGATATTTATAAAACACATCTAATTACACACGCATGTGAAAGCCTGTGAAAGGAAAGTGATGTGTAGCTCACGGATGTTTGACAAAACTTCATGTTAAGCAATTTGGACTTTAATGGACATGTGTCAAATTATGATCTCAAATTCATAATGAGTAAATCACAGTACTTTTCATTAATTTCTTTTAAAACAGACATCTCTTTATAATTAAAGTCTAAATTTAAACTATTCAAAAACTAAGAACGTATGTATCAATGATATTTTCAAACTAAATTAATTGGCAACATTGTGAAGAATTTGTATTCCGCTTATATGCATATGCTAATAAAAAGTAAATGTGAGTATAGTATTATTCTAGTATTAACAAGGTAATGACAGGTCAGTAACTGGACAGGGTAGTGGGATCAAGATTAGGTTTTTGAGGATGAAGAAGATGAGATCATGTTTGAAGCAAGAGGTGAAGATTCCAGAGAAGACGTAGACAAGATAAGAGCAGACAGTGGGCAAAATAGATCTAAGGAGGTGAGAGAGAATGGGATTTAGGGGGCAGGTTGAGGGAAAAGAGGATTTAAGCAGTGCATACACTTCCTCACCAGAGGTGGGGAAAAAGGAATATGAAGGAGGTAGTGTGTGTGTGTGTGTGTGTGTGTGCACCCACACAGTTAGTACAAAAAATAATAATACATATACACAAAATGGAGGTTGTTAAAATCAATTTATAAGTTACTATAGAGGAGATGCTAACAAGGTATGGGGAATTTACAGACACAAAAAAGGCACTCCAGCACTCTGGCAATTAACTAGCAACAAACTATAACATTCTATCTTTTAAATAAATGTCAGAGAAATACGTTACATACATTTGCAAATATATGATAAGCCGCCAGCCACTTACAAGGCCTAACTTACATGGTCCTAACTCTAATACTGTCAGAGTCCTATCTTGTCAGAACTTTAGGGTGCCTTTTTTGGTATATGTGTAAATTCCCCATATCTTGCAGCACCTGCTCTATATTACCTTATAAATTGATTTAAGCAACCTCCGTTTTGTGTGTTTGTTGTAAAGCGTGTCTGGGATTGTAGTTGATAGGGAGTGCTGTTTTAGAGTAGCGGTTTCGGAGACTTGGGGACCTCTGCCGGAGTTGAGCTCTCAATTTAAAAATACATGATATATGACCCAAAGTTTGGACTGACAGTATTAGAGTTTGGACCACCAAATCAGAGAAGCCTTGTAAGTGGCTGGTGGCTTATCATATATCTGCAGATGTATGTAACTAATTCTCTGACTTTAATTTTAAAGATAGAAAGTTATGGTTTGTTGCTGGTTAATTGCAAGAGTGCTGGGTGCCTTTTTTGTGTGTGTATATATATATATATATATATATATATATATATACACACACACATAGCATAGCAAGACCTTGCCGCGGCTAATCAAATTTCCCCCACAGTGTCTATAGCGTGTGTACGTGAGGCACTTTATATAGTCCAGCATGGACTTGTGTGGGTAAATGTGTAAAGTAGCCTCCAGATTTTTGGAGCATGTAACTGCTGTATTCCTTACACCCAGACATGAGAAGAAACCACAGCAGCTCTGTACGGCCATAACCTATATCATCACGTTCATTTTCGCTAATTCAGTATTCCACTAAACTCAAATAAGGCCGAGCTGTGCACATCCAAGATGGCTGCCCACTCCCCTGCAATGTAAACTGCACTGAACCCTACTGAGTGCTAGACGCTAAATAAATAATGCTGCCCTTGATGGGATTTGTAGTACATTTGTAGACCCTGATTTTAAAATATCTTTTAGGCAGGATGATGATGATCCACCCGTGCACATATTTGCATAATTCTTCCGTCTCCCGCCCTGTGGATTGCCACCGGAACAGCTCCCTAAAAGTCTGAGGTTCTCACAATAAAATAATAAAAAGATCCATTTGTTCTTGTGCTCTGGCAATATGCAGCATACAAAAAATATTCATAGTACCCCAGATCAGACGACTCAAACACTCACTGGGGAATCAGGAATCCGAGTCACTACGGCAAACTCATCTAAAACCAATCCAAAAACATCGCCAAAGACAGCAAAATAATAATAAGTCCTAAAATAATGATGGAGTGGACGTCAGAGCTTAAAAATCTCATCCTCGTGGTCTCGCAGGGTAGACGCCCGCGTGGTTACAGTGAGGGGGACAGGTCCTAGTAATGACCGCTGCTGAGTCTGCGGCGAGGCTTCCTGGGAGCGGTCACTGCGAGGGGACTGATAGCTGGCGGACATTCCAGGGTTTTCTTCTGGGGCTCTAGGAAAAGGGTTTAAAAAAATGTTTTAAAATTAGAATTAACAGAAAATTGAGCAAATTTTACTATAACTAAATGGATCATTCAACATGTTGCCAAAGCGGCCAATCACGAGCTGGCGTTTTCTAGACTTACAGTATAAATGATAGCTAGAATCTGATTGGCTTTAAGCAGCAGCAACGTTTTAACCTTCTCCAAGTTTTAGTAAAGTGACTTAAATATGGTTTTTGAGGTTGTTGCCGTGCGAGATAACTTACAACATCAGGATATTACACTAAGTGCTTTGTGCTCCTGCTATGGTCATTTAAGCAACTGTGAAAATTATATTTTACAGATAACTCGACCCAAAAAAATTGCATTTCCTTCCTTCCCCCTCTCTCCTACCCACAGCTATAAAGAGGAATCCATTGCAGATTCACATAAATACAACTATTTTCATACTTCTATAGAGAGACTCGGACAAGATTTTATTCCAGTTGAATCTCAACTATATCAGTTTTAGAATATTTACAGACCTATAAAGAAGCCCATAAAGTAATCCTGATGAGGCAGATTTAGATTTATGATCAATTCAGCCGCACTTTGTGGTTAAAACAGGAATGAGCAAAACTAATGCTTCTGTGGACATATTCACCGGCAACACGCCTCTTTAGAAATACCGTCCAGGTTCTGTTGTTGAGTGTGGACACATTAATCATATCGTCATATCGTGGTCAGGAAAGTGCAGACTCATTCCCCTGACACTTATTCTCACCTATGAATGTAAGTTACATAAACTCCCTCAGGAGATGTTGCCCATATCAACCAATCAGATTCTAGCTCTCACTTTCCTATTACATACTAGAGAATGTCAGCTACAATCTGATTGATTGCTATGGGCAACATCTCCACTTTCCTTAACCCCAGTTTTGTAAAAATGCCCCTTAGATTGCAATCATTATCTAGGCTCACAGAAATAGCAAAGTAAAATCAAAACCACACAATGCCACTGGACTGGATCCAGACTAAAGAAAAGGTGGTGTTTTCCGCTTCCGATCCAGACTTCTGTACTGGAAGCTCTGCTTACTTTGGGGTGGGACGGGTGGAATGGTTATGGCGTGTAAGCTAGGTGGGAGGGGGATCTATTTAAATTTTAAAGTAAGCACATATTTGGGCCCTTATGCCCTATACAGATTTACAAGCTGTACTCATTTTACATGGGGTTGGTACAGAAATCCAAATGTGGGGTCTTGCTATCGTTAGTCCATATCTTGTGACAGAAGTAGCCAAGTGCAGCAAATGCGACCATCTTGATTCAGCCTATAGTGATTAATTTTCACTATAAATGAAACTAAACTGAATGGTATTTTCAGGGTGTTAAGTAGCAGAACTTTCATGTACTGTTATTTTGTGCTGTTTACTAATGCCGCATTCACAACTACACCATGGCAATAACTCGGGTTTTTCAACCGGGTTATTGCGGTGGCTTTTTGGTGCGGCACACACCTCCTGAAGATAGATTTGTTTACTTTCGTAACAGTAAACAAATATATCCAATTGGGTGTTTTAGGTAAGACCTGGGTTGAAAAAACAGGGGCGGCACCTTTCACATCACCAAATACCAGGTTCAGACACAAGAAAAACCCTCCTCTTTTCCCTTGTCTGAGTTCCGGGTCAAAAGGATCCCAATACCTTTCACATCACCACCAAAAACCTAGGTTTCTAGTTGTGATGTGAAAGAGGTGATAATGAGAGAGCACAGTAACACTGTGGAACTATCTGGGAACACAGGTTCTACTTGCACATCACATTCAGTGCACTTTTGTAAAGGAGGTTCAATGTCTTTGTTTTATTTGGTTTTTTTTTTCCATAGGCTTTCTGCTACCTAGAATTAAATTAATCACCTTTCACAGAGACCTTGGGTTGGAAATCTCTGTGATTTTTAGCTTTAAACTTTGTAGAACATTCTTTACTGCAGCATAATTAACTGGTTGAGCTGTAATTGCAAGGAGACATATGGAAAACATACTATAACTGGAAGGAACAAAATGTTTATGAATTATAGTCCTGTTAATACCCCATTAATTTAATTCAGATTCCTAGTGATGAAAACCAGCTTTACAAAAGTTATCATAAAGTTACTTGAGGTTAGGCTCTGCATGTTTACTTTAATGTTATAAGGTGTGAGGGTTTAGGGTCAGTTCCATATATGTGGCAGCAAAAGTCTAATGTGTAACAAATAGGTATGTTATAAAAATACAAGAGGTTAACCCTTTTATGCTAAGGTTATCCCACTTGCAAGAAAAAAGTAAATGTTATAAATGTACAAATTATTTTTGTAAGGTGTTCTGCAGCCTGACACATGTTTAGGCTTTACAAAGTCTGTTATCCAGAGACCTATTTTGTGCCGGGATGCGCATCTTTAAGCTGCATACATTCAGGATGTATGTAAGAAAATACAGTATGTAAGTTATCTGTATATCTTAAATATGTCCCCTGTAGTTATGGCCACTGTATTACTGGGCCTATACATTAGGACATCACTTGATTTATTAACATGTGTTTATATAGTGCCATCATATTATGTAGTGCTTTAGTATTTTGAACTGCCTAATAGGAGCTTACAGTATAAATTCCCTAACACACTCAAGCAGATACACATTAGAAGGTTTATAGTTTTAGTCAGCAGCCAATTAACCAACTAGCATGATTTTGAGTGTGAGAGAAAACCCAAGCACCCAGAGGAAACCCACACAGACACGGATGGACAATACAAAATCCACACAGATAACACATAGTTGCCGACTCTCCTGGAATGTCAGGGAGACTCCCAAAATTCGGGCAGTTCTCCCGGTCTCCCAGGAGAGCCGGCAAATCTCCCGCAACGAACTTGAGGTTCGTGGTTTCCATTAAACCACGACCTCAAGTCCTGCCCCCCTGTCTGGCAAAACTAGTTTACTAGTGGACAGGGAGGGACTTGCTGACGCAAATTGTGTCATCAAGACCCACCCCCATCTCTATGAAAAGTGGTAATTGATAGTTTAGGGACGGGGCTTACTGATACAATTTGCATAAAACATGCCGTTAAGCCCCGCCCCCTGCTTGCATCTATGGCTTCCCTCCAGGATCTCCCGGAGGTTTGCTTTTAAAAGTCGGCAACCCTGAAATTGTCTGGAATCGAACTCATGAGTTAGAAGTGCTAACCACCATGCAATAATCACATGTCCGAATCATATGATCTACAGAGCTGCACATGTGAAACACTCTGTTCTTCCAGCTTTATGGCCTTTGGCACACAAGAAACAATTTATGGAGAGAGAATAACAAGCATGAACTTCTATATAAACATCTAACATCTCTAAACACATCAGAGGAGGAAATGACTTACCATTCAGAAGAAAAATGTCTTTAAGCACTCAGGTCATTCATTTCCTCAAAATGTAATGCATGCATTCAGAAAATACCATTGAATGAGAAGATGGAGACCAGGACAACCCACAATATAGGAGACAGGAAAATCAAAATGAACATAAAGAAGCAGAATTCCACCACCCAATACAGAGTGTACCTAGTGACCTCTTTTTATACAGCATCTTCATGACTACTATCAGGCTTACCAGAATATTTCCCTTTAAGTCCTATGGCCAATTCGCCCATGACTGTGTATCAGTTATCAGCATATTTGTTATGTATACAAACATTAAATAATACAGAGTGCCGTGACATAATGTTCACCCAACAATACCATGTCTCCTGCTTTCCCTCTTTCCTTGCTCTGCATGCACAGCTGAGGCTTCTCCTTCTGGACCTAGAATAGGACTGCTTTGCTCTACTGAGAGAATGAGAGACCGGGAGATGGGACCATTTCCAGAGTATGTGGTTTGCCGGTAGGGTGGTCTTTTCCAAGAGAAAAACCATCATACGGCAGGTGAATATCTGTACTGCAGGAAGCGGCAGTAATGCAACTGGGGTCGCAAAGAGTAATTCCCCAAAATGAAAGTGTTTTTAGCTAACCCCACCATTAACCATTTCCTAACCCTCTGTTTCTCGCAGCTTAACCCTAACCTTCCCCTCAAGCCCTAATCCTAACCTTATAATTACCGCAGTCTAACCCTAACCTATTATCCACGACAACTGCCGCAGCCCTTAGCTCTTGGGAACTTGGAAATAGGTTCCCGAACCCAATAGCGATGATCTATTTTCAGTTGGTTTCAAATGATGATGCAGCTGCCATTCAGCTGTTGGATGTATCAGCTATTCCCAGTTTATGTACAAATTAGTATAACATTTTTAATATGTATTAGAAGCTTTTGAATATTTTCATTTGTTTTAGAACAACAAGTCCCCATCATGTGGAAAAACACCTTGCCAGTTGTTATGTCAACAGTCAAAATGTCGACAGGTCAAATTGTAGACAGGTTAAAATGTTGAATGTTCCTTCTCCCCTGCACTGCACTTGGGGTGGGGGGGGGCCTCTTACATGTCAGGTGGCTGGTCACCAATGGAAGCATTCACACACTTCATACTCTGGGTGATATCCTGCCCATCCTGGAGAGGGAGTAATGGACCTACATTCAGGTCAAGCATTACCTATCCAGCCTAGCCCCAAAACCACTCCTCAGCAGAGCCCAAACCCGCTTTGAGGATCTCTGCATGGCTGATGGGACTCCTACACACTTAATCTCAAGGCTGTATCAAATTTTGCCCAAAGACACATGTGTCACACCTGCGAAGTTCACTCAGGCTTGGGAGTGGTACCTGGGGCACAAACTTTATCAAAGATTTACTTCTTTACCCAGTCCTCCTCACAAAGCACCTCTGTCCTTGAGACCCAATATAAAGTGTTGTACCAGTGGTATAGGTGCCCCTCTGTACTACACAAAATCTCATTGGAAGTCTCTGATCAATGCTTGCTCTGTAATTGTAGCATGAGTGACCCCTTTCATATATGGTGGTCATGTCCTGCCCTCCATCCCTTCTGGACAGCAGTCATTCAACCAGCCACAGCGGTGCTGGGTGACGGGGTCCCTGACACCCCTGAGTTCTGGTTTCTAAATCTTTCCTTACTCCCAGTCTCAGCAAATTAAAAGTCCCTCCTCAGACATTGACAATGACCCCAAACACACCGCCCGGGCAACTGTAGAGTGGCTCCTTAAGAAGCATTTCAAGGTCCTGGAGTGTTGTCCGGCGACAGCCCAAAAACATGACAGATTTGCATGGAAGAGTGGGCCAAAATGCCTGCTACAGTGTGTGCAAACCTGGTCAAGAACTACAGGAAACGTTTGACTTCTATAATTTCCAACCGAGGTTACATTATAAAGTATTGAGTTAAACTTTTTGATTGTCCAAATATTTATTTTCCGCAAGAATATACAAATAAATTGTTTAAAAATCATACAATGTGCCTTGTGCACCGGTCATATATATTACTTTATAAACTGATTTTGTAGCTGCCTCCATTTTGGATATGTGGTTTAAAGTCTCTCTGAGATTGCAGCTGAGAGAGGGTGCGGTCTCAGAGTGGCATTTTGGGAGACCTGGGAATCTCCATGTGGGGCTCTATTTAGAGTTAAGATTAGAGTTAGGACTGTTCAGCAGAGAAGCGTTGTAAGTGGCGAACAGCTTATCACGTATCTGCAGATATTTGTAACTAATTCTCAGATTTTTTTTTTTAAAGATAGAAGTTCATGATTAGTAACTGAGTAATGGCTAGAGTGCCAGGCCATGTCTTGTTTTTTGTGTATATATATAATGCCGAACATACTGTATATATAGTCTGAATACTGTGCAACCAAGTAGTTAGAGTTAGGGTTTTATAAAGTTTCATGCAGCTAAACCCATACGATCTATTATAGGAATCCTCTGATACTCCCATCTAATGAATATTTAGTATTTATGTATGAGGTATATGTGGAGGAGCTTGCATTGAAGATACATACTGCTTTGAGAAAATCTTGAGGGTGGGACCAAACGTGCAAGCGGAGTGACTTTTATTGCTGCTATTGCTGGTAATGCTATTCAACTAACGGAACATTTATTTGATTGTGTATATAAGGTATCTAATATTGGATCCAAGAAGCAGTTTATCATTGTAAACTATCACTTCAAGGCGTAAACATTTGCACCACTGAATATATATTGGGATATTGGGAGGACACGACTGCATGTTGGAAGACCTGCTAACCTGGCACCTACAAATCAGTTGGAATTCGGTTCTTAGAGGAATTTCCAACCAATTTTGGACACACCAATCTGAGTGCCTCCAAAAGAAGGGAAGTCTTCCATGCACTGTGGCAACCCTTTCCTGATATTTTCAGCTTGGATAACCCCCTGCAACAGTTGTAAGGTGCATTGGTACTTTGCTTATTTCTATTTGGGACACTGAGTTCCTAACTGTGTGGGACTAAATTCCTTAATACTGAAGTATTTCTATTGGGTGCTATATCTCCTTGAGGACTAGGGAGCCGATTCACAGTTAAGAGTTAAATTGCGAACTTACCTAAATATATACGCATGTGAAAAATCTGCAATAAAGATTCAGAGAAAATAAAGAACCCGGTTAACCGTTATAAACAAAACTGCAGCCACAATACAATTATTACTAAAGAACATTTTAAAAAGGTTTTAATAAAATAATCACCATTTTTTTTACAAACTAGGTGCAGTGTAGAAATTGTTTGTAGTGAGGACAAGGTAAAACATGATTGCGCTGCCTCTTAAAAGTGAGACTGAAATGTCTATAACGCACCTGTGTAAATAGCTGTGACATTTGTATGACAAAACATGCACAGTGAGAACCAAATTGAACTGAACAGCCTGAATGGATAGAAACTATAGACAGACTTTTACACTTCAGTTTTGCCATACAGTATATGCACACTTCAGGAGTTCCGCACTAGTAAGGATAAATGCACTGCCTCTGGCACTACCATAGAAGGGGCCGGATCCAGAACTACATCCGTCTTCAATAGACGGACGTAATTCAATAAACATTGTACGTAATCTGCGTATCGTTTTGATACGTAGATTGTGTATATGCGGTCTAAAAGAGCGTATATACGCAATCTACGTATCGAAACGATACGCAGATTACGTACAATAGCTATGGAAGACGGACGTAGTTCTGGATCTACCCCAATGTGTTTAAGTTAGCTGGCTTACTGTTTCAGAACCCTGCCTTAACGTTTCCTTGCATACCTTTGGTTGTTCATAATGCGTTGTCATTCATAAGTGCACCCAGCCCATACTCTACAATTTAAATGCCTACCCCACCCACTATACGTATAATCACTTTGCGTAGGGATGTCACGGCCTATTGTATGGAGGTATGTACAAGTTACATGCGATCAGAGTTACAGTGAGTAACATCTACCGTGTGCAGTGCGTTCCCACAGCCAGATTTACGCATTCCTTATGCGGAAATTTACTGTTGTTATTAAGTTTGGATCTGGTCCATTGAGATTAAGTAATCTGCTGAATTTACACTGACATTACTATCTCTTTTATATTTGATTCAAATTGAAATTGAGAATTTGAGATTTAAAAAAAAAAAATTTTTAATTGTGGTCATAATATGTTACTTTTATTTATTTATTTATTTTAAGTGTCAAGTTTTAATCCAATAATTCAAGGACTAATTTGAGATCACCAGCAAATAACAAGAATGAAAACATCTCTTGTTTCTTTTCAAAATCCCTTTGTCCTTGCGTAAAATAAGGGACCTGATTCAGAGGTGGGATTCAGTGGGAAATAACGATTTACATCGTGATATTTGGAAATATTCCCACGCTGGCAGAGGGTATAAATATACCCCAATGCCAGTAGAACTGTCATTAGCGCCGGAATGTCCTGCGTGCAGGACATAGTTTGTGTCGTCTCTTTAGGGTTTTGTTTTTGCCAAGGCCACCCTCCAGATTAAAAGCTTACAAGACTGAACCCAAATCAGAGCAGGTAAGTAGTTTTTAATTTATAATGTAGCAAACTTTTAACCCTAACCCTAACCTTCCCTTCCCCACAGCCTGACCCTAATCCTCCCTTCCCCACAGCCTGACCCTCCCTCTCCCGCAACCTGAACCTAACCCTGGAGAGGTTACTCACCTTTCCCGGGGTGCAGGTCCTGCGGTAGCGGCGGCGGTGTTTCCGAAAAGGAATGGGTGAGAAAGCCGATCGGCATACTCATCCATTCTGAAAAAAAAAATCTAAAATGGAGGGGTATTCAAAATAGGGACATCCGAAAAGGAACTTCGAATGACCCTATTTCGGAAATCCCTCATTCTAATGCAACCATAAAAAAATTAACCCCTTCTCCCTGCCACTGTACAAAAAAATTACCATTACAGACCCAACAGGGCATGCTGATGCTTGTAGAATCTGGGGGGGGAAGGGGGGTCTTGGAAAAAAAAAACCCTTCTGGCATATCGCAACACATGTCCTGTCCAGTTCTACTGTCACTGGGGCATATTTATAACCTTGCTCACCGTGGGAAATCTTGTTTGAAACGTGAATTCCCACGATGGGGAAGGTTATAAATGAGCAATACTGTGTAGGTACTATTAGATCATAAAGGGGATCGAAGAAAATTCCAAACAACTTAAACACATTTATAGTCTGAAATAAACTGTTCACAGAACTACCCTAGAACACCAGTATGTCTGTATATAATTCACAGACTCTCCAGCTATTCAATCGTGACACTAGACGACATGCCAATGGCTCAATGGCCAATATGAAGAGAGTAAGGGTCCCTACAAGTCTAATTATGTAGATTTTTTGCCCACTATAGGCAAATACAGCTGTCTGATTTGGGAGCTAAACCCAAAGTGACTCAAACCCCATAGAAGGTAGGTGAGATTCAATCCCCTATGCCGATTTGGTCTCAAGCCGCAAGCCTTCTTCTATCCAGCAAGTGAGCAATGGGGTCAGAAACACATGAGCAGACAGCTGTCAGAGGCAGGCAGCTTAAGACAGCTCTATGACAGAGTCAGAGTTATAAGACAGAGTCTATGAGATATAAGCACTGTTTATAAATAAATTGCCAGAAGTTGTTTCAAGCTGATCAGAAAATTGGCTGATCAGACCCGATACCTCATTATTATAGTGCTATGTAGGATATTTACTGATAAGTAAACAAACAAGTTAGAGAATAATAATACGCAAAAAAGCGCGCGCGCACACACACACACACACACATATGTATATATATTTACATATAAAGAGATATATTAGTTAAAGTGTTTAAGTAATTGCCGCCCATACAAAACAAACTTTACTTGTTTTATGTTGGTTTGCATTTGCTCAAATTTATTTTACTGCTCTGCCCGGTCAAGAAATCAATAAATCTCACTGGGGTGATATACTAACAAGTACTTTAATAATACAGCATAGGGAATGAAATGTAGCAGAACAGATGTTCCTCACCTTATGTAAACACATAGTAATGGGGGTTGCAAGTGCATAAACCCCAGTAAGGGCAGATTTTTTAGGAATTAATCAGTTGTGACCTATACAAAGGTCGATTTTATTAAACCTGAAAGCAAAAAAAAATAATTTAATTTTCAAGGGCTGCAAATGTTCTTATATTGTTGTATTTATAAACAAGTATGATGTGAGCTGTTTATAGAGATACTGTTCCTTCTATGATTTGTATTCTGTTTAATATATTGCATAAATGTGCTTTTCTATACCAGTGTTTTAAAATAATAATAATAAAATAATAATATTATCAATAATAATAATAATAATAATTGGTTTACATTAAATTAAGTATAATAAAATACAAGTAAAAATACAAATCCATGGAAAATATTATTAGCAATATGAATAATAACAATAATAACAACAATAAAATAGGACCGGATTCCGATTTTCCGTGTATTCGTAATAGATCCGTACGTTAATAAAAATAATTTTTGCAAAATGAATACATTTCAGAACACTTCCGTGTTGTGAAAGCAACCTTATCATTAGCGTGCGTATATGTGACGGAAGTTAAACGTTCGCAAATACAACCGCACTTCTAATGCATTACCAAGCCTATTTTTTGCTATTTACATTCCGATTGACGTCTACTTATTAATAATCCGTCCAATATTTTATGTTCGTACGCATTTTTGACGTACGGAAATTACTTACGCATCTTTCCAATTACGTTTCGTATCTCCATGGTCTGCACATGCGCCCTGAATAGAAATCACTCCACTCACGCATTTTGCGTGCGTAAATTACCAGACATTCTTAATTCTGAATACGGTCCATGGTTACAATAAACAAATTCCTCATATTGATGCCGTTTACAGACTACACAGAACAACCATGAATCTATTACTTTAAAGTGATGTTTTGATAAGTATAGCCCAGAAGAAAATTAAATGAAAATCACCTTTATAACAACATAAACAGGTTGCAATCCTTATGATTTACATTAGGGGGAGTGTTAGCCCATACATAGACTACATAAAAAAAAATAATAGGGAACATAGTTTTTATTTCTTTTGCAGTTTACACAATGTAAGCATATGTTTAACTAATTGTTCGGTATCATTTTCCTTGATCCTGTATTATTGATTATACAATTTACACTGTACTACAAATTCTGATATATTCTGAACATCAAGAAAGTTGAACCTATAACAAAAAAAAATCATTTAAAGAAAAAAGAGGATAAATTCCCCCACCTTTAAAGGCTTTAAACATAATTTTCAACTTCATTTTTGTATTCAGTTAAAAGTTGCACAAAGAAACATGATATAGTGAAATTGATCTTTTAAGCTTGTAACTCTAATAATAGATGGGTAGACATAATTCATGTTCATCACTGAATACATTTTTTTAGTTCATGGGTGGGTGCCATTTTTAAAGGACGGTGCTTCCTTATAGATTGGAAGACATGCTCTAAATGGATTGGTTGATTTATACAATGTAAGGAGGGCCAATCATGTTATAACACCTTAACTTAATGAAATGGCAGATGTATTATGCAGCTTCATCTGTCATACACTAAAGCTTGATACACACTGGGGCTTTATCGAAAGATAATCTTTCCAATCACACAATCAAAAGACCATTTCATCAAATATCTTACCAGTGTGTACTGTCCAAAGATGCTCAAAAATCTTATGAAACGGTCTGTGATCTTTTGATTTGATCTTTTGAAGCTCCTAATATGCCAGATCAGTCATGGAAATAAATCTTCTGCTTTTTGCAGTTGTGTACTGTGTCTATTAGGAGATCTTTGTACAGTACACACTGGTAAGATATCTGGTAAAACGGTCTTTTGATTGTGTGAATGTAAAGATTATCTGCTGAAAAGCCCCATTGTGTACCCTGTATACCCTGCTTAAGTATGTTTTGCTCTCTCAGCTTACCACAAAGAAACATAATCAGTTGTTGGAACTTATTTATCCTTTCATCAGTGGTCTGATGACATTTTTTTTAAGAAAAAGCCTTGAAAATGAAATTCTTGTGTGTTGCTGCTAATAATGAACACTGGTGAGTCTGACTTTAAGTGGTACCATATTTTATCTATAGGGTCAGTAAATAAGTAAAACTTTCTTTCATATAATCTTCCTTAATCAGTTTATGCTGGCAATTTTGGGTCTGATCCAGGTTTAATAAGGAATTCCATACATAGGCTCTGCAACATAGGCTAGTGTACAGAAATCCTAATTCAGAATACCACACCCGAGAGAAGAGGTCACTCCCCCTGCTCTCCTGAATGCGGATAGTGGATCCGTGACCTGGGGTCAACCTTATACCACATTCACGTCACCACACTGCCAATAAACTGGGTTTCAATCCGGCTTTTTGCCGTGTTATTTGCAGTGTAAAAATAAAAATCCTTTTAAGTCCAGCTCTGACCCTGCACACACTGCAGGGTTGATGCGTGAAATTGCTGCACACACTGCAGGTTTGACCCGTGAAATTGCTGCACACACTGCAGGGTTGACACGTGAAATTGCTGCACACACTGCAGGGTTGACACGTGAAATTGCTGCACACACTGCAGGTTTGACCCGTTAAATTGCTGCACACACTGCAGGGTTGACGCGTGAAATTGCTGCACACACTGCAGGGTTGACCCGTGAAATTCTGGAAACCCCGGGACCTTTCACATTACCACCAAAACTCAGGACTAAGGCCTCGACCCGGGTCTAAGGAATAAAACCCGGGTTTTTGGTGGTGATGTGAAAGGGGTATTAAATCCCCCCTTGCAGAGGCTGAATTCCTCCTGGAACGCATCATCAGGCAGCATGCGCAGTAACTTTTCAGAGCAGACTTGCGCACGTAGTGTATGTAAATCAGCACTTTATTCATTCTGAATCCAGCCTATTGTCCTTACATTGGCCCTGATTCACACTTAGGTAAGTGTGGAATCTACGTGCGTATTAATACGATCATTTAAACTGCGCATGCCCAGTACCCAAATATACGCACAAAACCATAGCCGACTGATTCACAAACACGGATGTCAGACTTATGACTGATGCAGGCATTGGCACGGGAAGAGTCCCGCATGTGTGGCTAGAGGGGCAAGACACTTAATGCAAATGAGCAGCACACGGGCTGCACACAGTATGGGCGTACCAACAGAGTTAGGACTGATTCACAAGTAGAAGTGCCTTGCGTAAAAGAACATACGCACGGGAAAAGTTTAGGTAGCCCTCAACCACTCATAAGTTGCTGAAGCCTGTCATGCTATATGAAAGTCCATGCGTCCACACACTGCACAAAGCCATCACCTGCTGCGTAATTTTAATCAATGCACATGTGCGTTTAATTAACACACATAAGACTCACCTACTAAAAGCTATGTTTTTTTGTTATTTTGTATAATACTTTCAACAGTGTCAAGAGGCCTGATCCAGAGCTACGGCGCCCGCTGTATTTATGTTCAGCCGATCTGCACATGCACCGGGCAGGTGTTGCCCGGCGTAATCATTGTTTATCTGCGCTCCACAGATCGTGCATCCATAACTACAGCGTAGTTATGGAGGAAGGTGCGGGCAGCTCCGTAACTACGCTGTAGTTACGAAAGGTAGGCGGGGGGAGGGAGGGAAAATAGCTTGGAGGGGCAGGGTTAGAGGCATTACGCTCCTGTACCGGCAGAATTACAATCGGCTGAAGTTAAAGTAGCTTTCAGCTGTTGTAACTGAGTGTAATTATGCCGGGACGGGGTGTCAGGGGGAGTGCATAGTAGCTACGCTGGCTATAAATACGCAAAACGACACAGCGTAGCTCTGGATCAGGCCCACGGTACCCTTTTATTTCACTTATTTATGTTTGTTTTCAATATAGTAATAAACTAACATTTTTGTTATTACATTTTTTAATTTGTTTGTAATTTTTTATTTTTTTTTAAACAAGACTCTTAACTCAATCTTGTATTAATGTTTTAACTTATTTAAACCAGTATTCATAATTTCTGTTGTATTGTAAATTATGTTACATTGGTAATAATGTAA
>WWET01004838.1:92792-112477 GCA_011038615.1 Limnodynastes dumerilii
GTGTTCTTTAAATAGCCTCCAGTGCAAGTAGCATGTGCTGGTCATAGCTTCTAGTTCCTAGTGTCTCTGTGCCAGTTTCTTTCCTTCTCTTGCCTTGTGCTATTGCTTCTTACTTTCTTGAGTGCCCCAGTTCTGTCCTTGCCCGGTACCTTGCCTCATACCTTTGTGTCTCCATTCCCTCCATCTCCCACCTTGCTGTTCAGTCCCATTTGTATTTACCTTGCTTATCCTGCCTGACTGTTTCTGTTAACCCCTTGTGGGTTTCCGCTGTTTGCTTGTGTGTGTGATTGCCCTGGTTAGTTTAGTCTGTCTTGTCAGTCCAGTCTGTTCCTTCCTAGTCTGCCGTGTCTGTTCAGTGTTTTGTGTATTACCTGGAATCTGTACCTGCAATAAACCCCTTGCATTCATATTGGCTTCTGCATTCTTTGTACCTAGCCTCAGGTATTCAAACCAACAGCATTCTAGTATTTCACTAATACCGTGTTCACTCTGAAGCCCCGTGATTTTGCCGGGGCACACAGCAGCACAGCAGGGGGGAACCCGTTCACACTGCAGTATAGACCCGGGAAATTCCCAGGTCAGGCCCGTTCACACTGAATGGGACTGACTCGGGACTCTTTGGTTCTATACTGCTAGACTATTGTATACCCCATTCTATTCTATAATCTATACTATTGTATACCCTATTCTATACAATAGAATGGGGTATACAATACTAAACTACTCACCTCTCCTGCAAGTCCCGTGATGATCCTTCAGGTCCTCCATTTCGGCCAGACCTGCAGTCAGCCACGTCGCAGGACAGGTAAGTCCTGTTTCCTATTTTTTCAGGAGTTTTTTATAAATTAATTTAATGGTTTTCTTTATTTAAAACTTTTTTTTTATTTAAAAATTGGGTTTTTAAAGCAACAAAGCTGATTGGGTCTTTTTTGACCCAATCATCTTCTTTCAGTGTGATCCGGGTTTAAAAAACCCGGGTCGCACCGTTCACACTGCCGGCGACACGGGTCAGGCACGGGAATAACCCTTCACACTCCACCAGATTTATTCAACCAGACACTTATACCCCGTTCACACTGAGCCTCGAACCGGATTGTTCAGGCTTGCCCCTGCAATATGCCGGGTTTTTGGCTCAGTGTGAACGGGGTATAAGTGTCTGGTTGAATAAATCTGTTTATGGTTTAACCATTACCCCTTCGGGCTTTTTGGATTTTTTTTTTTAACCCTAGGATTTATCTCAACTGGCCCCAATGATTTGGCGACTTCAAGCTTTAAGAGTATAGTTAACTCCTCAGTGACAGGACTTCCTTAGTATCGATAGGACCGTATACAGATTTCCACTCCTGTTGCAGTGGGGATCCCTTCCTACAAGCATAACGGAGTGCCCTGTCACACTGTCAGAACACCCATGGAACAGAGGATCCAAAGGATCCATATCTGTACTGGAAGCACAAATCAATCTTCAACATTAGCACCTTTGTGTGGTATGAGTTCTCACCCACTCATACTTCTGAGATTACAGTGAGGAGGGCTTTAAGAAGGTGCGGATATGCATGTATACGCTCCTATCTTAAAGCTTCCTTCCCTGCCACCTCCCCCTTTTTTTTAAGAACTTAGGGCACTTAAGAGTACCCTAGGGCTTCCCTAAGTTCCTTCATATTCTCCCTCTTAAGAAGGAGAATACAAACATTTTTTTCCCTACCCCGACCTCCCTGGCTTCTTAACATACCTCCCCCTTCCACTCTTCTTATTTCCTCCCAGAGGCTGCTGTGGCAAACCTCTTTCTACTCCCTAAAGTATGCGCAGTCTTTAAAGACCGCACCTACTTAATCTACATTTAAATGGTACGTAGATTGTGTAAATGAGCTACTACGCATGCGTAGGAGCTTATTTCTCAATTTACCTGCTCTTAACAAGTTTTGGCTTCTTAAGTGTGAATAAGGTCCTCTGTCAAAGAGCCGGATCCAGTGTTAATAATGACAGCCAATGCACTGTGCATGTGCGCAGTAGATGTTATGGAATTGTTTTCTGTAGGTTCAGAGTTACGTACATCAGGGCGTGTCAACACTCTGTAAATTGTACCATATGGGTTAGGTTAGGCATATGTCAGCGCGTTCTGTATGCACAGCGATTCATGCAGAGAAGTTGACGTGAGTGGCATGGGAGTGCACTAACCTCTTGTGTGCAGACTTTAGCAACTCCATGCATGCAGAAAATGCTCTTAAGTCTGGATCAGGCCCAACATTTGTAAGCACCAAATCTAAGATTGCAGCTTTGCTTGAGAGACGCTCCCTGTAATGAATGTAAAATGTCCCCACTTCTAGTGGAGCTCACAAAAGACTTCTCCCAGTTGACATCACATAGAGTCACATAATTATTACTTCCCTTGGATCCCATTTTGGGCTGGATCCAGGATTAAGAAATTCAGCTGACTCTCGCACACTATATACATAATTCAACTGTGAATTGGTGCATATACGGTACTAAAAATTCTTCTGCAATGGAATACAGTCACCTGCGGAATGCAGCCTCTGCATTTGGAGCTGGCTCACTTACTATGCGTACACTCTTGGTGGGCATAGATACATAGGTATCTAAATTGTACAGTAAGGGCATACTATTCAGTATTTCACACACACACAGATGCGTGCAGAATACTTAAGGTGGGGTTCTAGCCACGGAAATGCATTCCACACAAAGGAGTTCAGGGGTAATGCTTTAGACTTCTACATGTGGCATTTTTTATGCAAAATCCATAGGTTAGCCTCAGAGCAAAATGCTAACGTACGGATTTATCACTTGAATCGGGATCAGGTCCATTATTATTATTAATGTAGTATTTATTCCTTCCTTGACATAGAATAATACCTCTCCTCCAATAATTCCTACTATATCTTTCCTAAATAAATTATTTCCCAGGCTTGATTTTTTTTATTGTACCATGATTCAGTGATAACCACATTATTTAGATTATTCTTTATTATAGCAATTATTTTTGGATTTTTTTTTTTCCCTAGTCTCCTGCATTTGCACACATGACTCTGAGGGGTTGAGTTATAAGTCTCCTATTCATCCTTTTAATGTTATCTCTTGGTATGTTTATTCTATTTTTCCCTCTGACTTTCGTTGATGTGGATATGCTTCCTGATAGAAGTTCCTGGCCACACAATATCTCTTGAGTGCAGAAGCAGCTTGTTTTAATATTTGTTTCACTGCTACTCTCTAGTTTAAATGCTTTCTAATGAAGCATAAAAACTGCTCCCATCTGTGAATACCTGTGACCATTTCAGAAGCAAGAGTCCTCATCGCTCAACAGATAGAAATATCCACTCCTTTATGCTTCTAGCTGCGAAAAAGAGCTTATACATGGTATTTAATCGGTTTTGTAAAGACAAATCAGTAAAAGGAGAAACTAGTTGAGTTCATAACAAGAAGTAAAACTGATCATTTTATGACTAACAGAGAAGTCAGAACTGCTTACAAAGCGCTTTTTCAGTTTTGTTGAGTTAGGTGTTACAGAAAAAAAGGGTTTAGGTGGAGGGCAAGCAAATACTGTGCTGTAATATTGAAGCCACTTAATTATTTAACAAGAAAACATAAACTGATAAAACCAGAATAATAGCGTGTGTATTTCACATTGTGCAAGCTTGTCAAAATATCTGTGTAGAGAAAGTGAGCAGCTTCTGTAAAAATGTGTGTGCACGTGTGTGTGTGCATGTAAGTGTGTACGTGTGTGAGTGTGTATGTGTGTGAGTGTGCCTGTGAGTGTGTATATGTGTCTGGTGGATGTTCTCTGTGTGTGTGTGTGGACTGCATTCAAAAACTTATAATGGAAACTAATGCTGCCTGTTCTGAGTATTCACTGGAGGACACATTACAACATTCCTGCACCACCGATAGTGTGTTTATGATCTAGTCAACTAAACCAAGTATCTCTGAAGCCCTCATAAGTGTCAACACCTACTAAGTCAATATTGTCCATCTCCATATAAAAATCTGTCAATCATAAGCTGTAATAGGGGATGAAGGGGGAGGGGATCTCCAGCATATAGGGAAGACTTTTTTTTAGCAGCATTAATATTGAATATCATTTGAGAGGGCTTTCATCCAGACATTGGAAATGGTGACCAGTTGAAAAACCAGAATCTTCTTGGAGAAGCAAAACAGTATACCCCTTTTATCTTTCGCTGTAAGACAAAAGATAAAGGAAGTCATGTGACCAAGAAAATGTACTGTTAATGTAAAAAAAAAAAAAAGATTAGGCATTGATTTGTGTTTAAAGCTTAAAAACTAAAAGAAAAGGGAAAAGGTCTCAAAATAAATCTAAACAGAGCTCAAACAAAATAAATGACCAATTAGAACCTTATGTGATTATCATAAAGTACATGAAATTATTTCCATTAGAGCCAATAAGTTCTTATTTTAAGCATATGCCTATTGCTATGGGATGATGAGTAGAATAGAATGTGCAACTTTCCAGTCACTTGGACCCTGGATTATTGACTTTGTGCCAAGTCCCGCACCTGGAAGAATTCAGAGATAATTCTGGCTAAAGAGATCTCTGTGACAAGTTAATGGTCTCCTGCTGTGGTATTTGTAGAAAATACATGCTGAGGCAAAAAACAGGGCATTTATTTTCAAAGCAGGAGGTCAATATTATCCCATCACAATGCACTGACACTCATAATCTTTTTTCCTGCGTGTCAATTTATTAAAAGAATACATTTAATGAAATATTCTGGAGAGTTAAGTTGACTTTTTTTTATTGTTATTAAATAAAGTTCAGTATTAAACATGTGAAAAAAACAGCTTGAAAATTAATTTAAAAACAGTGTCAAGAATAATCACAGACCTAATAATTAACTGCAAGAACATCAATGCATCATGTGCTAAAGTACATATTATGCTTCAGGTTGCTGTATTTTATCTACAAATGTCTTTTAAAACCATAATTATTTCTAATGGTATGATGGAATGCACGTTGGATCTGGAGGTCTCAGCAACAAAAATCTATGAAGGTGCACAGACATGAAATTGTATTTACAAGGGATGATCTCTAATAAAGGAGGTGCATGTAATGCTCAGAGCGTGTGATTCTGATGAATCCGATTATTTTCTATGTCTCTAGTTTGTGGAGAGAGGATTGACTCTTTGGGCCAGATTTACTAAGCTGTGGGTTTTGCCCATAGCAGCCAATCAGATTCTAGCTGACATTCTCTAGAATGCAATAATTAAATAAGATCTAGAATCTGATTGGTTGCTATGGGCAAGCTCTCCACTCTTTCAGACCGCATATACGCAATCTACATATTGAAACGATACGCAGATTACGTACAATAGCTACTACGCATGCACAGTAGCTATTGTTCATTGAATTACATCCGTGGAAGACGGACGTAGTTCTGGATCCGGCCCATTATGCGAGTTGGACACTATTTCGGAAGACTATTCCTTATGTGCGGCATGCATTTGCAATTGCATTTGTGGCTGATTTTAACTGCAAATTACACTTAAATTAGCAACTATAAATATTTATTTTCAGTCTTTTTATATATTATTGATAAATATGTTGATTATACACTCAAACAATATTGATTCCAATTAATTTTTATTAAAACCAATTTCTATTATTATTATTAACGTTTATTTATAAGGAGCCACACAGTATCCACAGCGCAGTCCAGAGGCAATAGCAAAGACAATAGTTGCATATACAATACAATAATTAACAAAGGGTAAAAAATATGAAGAAGGAATACAATACATGTATAAAGCAAAAATTAAATACAGTACAAAAATATCAAAACAATATGTGAGGAAAATAAAGATGCTGGATAAGTGTGTAGGAGCAGATGAATAAGGAGAGAGATAGACAGTAGAGAGAAAAGGGTGGGAAGAGATGATGACAGGGTAGAGGGATGATGTCAGGAGGAAGGAGGACCCTGCTCATAAAAGCTAACTTGCTAAGTGAGAGAGGGTGAACAGACAGGAGACACAGTGGTGAAGATGGGGAGGACAAATAAGCTTAGGTGGAGGAAGGGTAGACTAGCCTGAAGAAGTGGGTTTTAAGGGAGCGTTTGAAGGATTGGAGTGTGCTGGATTGCCTGATAGGATGTGGTAGGTTGTTCCAATGGAGAGGGGCGGCCCTCCCCAAATTTATGTAAAGTAGTGCAAATGGAACAGAATGGTGGGTGAATAGGAGAACAAATAAAAAGAGTGATCAGGAGAGATGCAGATTTTTAGAGGTCTGAAGCTAAAAATAATGTATAAGACAATGACCTAGGAATTTGTTGATCATGTTCCTCTGTTGGGGATTATAAATGGTCTGGCTGGCACAGATTATATATTGTCTAACCTGCACACAAAGGAAAAGTTATTATTAGGCTCTTTTGCAAGAAACCCCTTTTTACACAGATATATTAGATATATTTAGAGCATTCAGAGTCACTCAGTTTACTTAGATTCGCATTAATATTCTGGGACCTTTCCTTAAAAAGTGTTGTGTCCTGAAGAGTCATGTAAATAGCATTTCACCTCCGCCGCCATAGAGAAATATGGGAAAGGAGAAGAAATCTGCGGCATCTCCATCATCGTTACCTTTCATTCTAAACACGGAGGAAGTTCATTGCTTACTTAAAGGTACGAAAATGGCTATTATTGTACTTTCAGGTAAGAAAATGGGCTTTGTATATTGCCCCCTTCATTGGTGTAGTGGAACGTGAGGTAAGGTGTAATGTGTAAGGTGTGGGAATGTTGAGCTGCTTAATACAAAATACACTAAGCAAACATACCAGATCTGGGCTGGATTAAGGTTTGTGGGGGCCCCTGGGCAACAAAATTGTGGGGACGCCTGCTGCACACAAACAGTAGATGTAATTAAATAAATTGCTTTATATGAGCCCATTTTTACTAATCTACATATGGTAATGCTTTACCAGTAATGACAAAATGCAGGTACCCTAACGTGAAAGGATTCTTGATTATATACATTTTTTTATGTTTTATTTTTGCAAGTAGCATTTTTAATTGAAGAAGATGTCAGGCTTTTACATGTATCTGTGTTGATTAATCTTTCCATTCCAAATTATTATGTAATTTACTATTATATTAACCCTTGCTTTCCTCTCCTCCATTCACACATCATCCATACTCTATTAGCCCCCCCTCAATATACACTTATTAATCCCCTGAATGTGTAGTTTAAAGACTTACCTGTGTTGAATCTCCTCTCCAGACTGGTCCTTTGCTGGCAGCTGAAAAAACCACCTCGACTCCCCGGTCATAGAAACACACCCGGCGCGATGTCATGACGCTGTACACGCTGCGCAGATCACAGAGCGCAGCTGCTCAGGGCTCCGTGACAGAACCCTGAGCATGATAAAACCCTTTAAAGCGCTATCGCTGCAATGAAAGAGGATAGATGGCAATGACTGACATCCTACTCACAAACACACTATCGATTCCCTGTGCTTAAGAGGAGGATGTTAGTAACTGCATATCTTCCAACATGACCCCTTCCATTAGGTACACAATACTCCGCTCCTGAGCTTCCAACTGTCACTCACCTGGTTTTAATTAATAAACTGGTGCTTGTAAATCATTTTATGCTTTAACAAAGGTGGTTACTATAGTAACTGAGAGTTGGAAGCTCAGGAGCAGAGTATCTTGTTGGAGGGTCTGGTAACTGGCATTTATCCTCTTTCACTGCAGAGGGAGTTTAATACACCCCTGTATCAGATCACTACCTGATTCTGAACCTTCAAGAAGGCATAACAATTCTCAGGTTTTGCTCACCTGTTTCTCCTTATGCTTGGTACACACTGGAAATCTTACAGGTGTGTATCATGTGATTGGAATTTTGGGAGCTCTTAATATCATGATCAGAGATGTCTCAGTGTCAGCAATCTTCAGTGTGTAATGTGTCCTGATCTTCAGAGTGACGAGCCTTCTTACTTTTCCTGCATAGGGGCCACCTTTGTAGGCCTGCACATCATTCCAGCAGAGGTTTCTGGGATCTCTTTCAAATCGATCCACTGGTAAATCATCTGTAGTGTCTACAGCTGTATCCTGCAGCTGAACGAGACTTCAAATCTTAACATTTTTCATCCTGAAAAAGCCCATCGTTTACCCACCTTTGCACTTACACCTTTTTTAGGTACAAGTGTAGACTTGAGCAATACCATGTTGAATTGTAAGGGAAGGCTATTTTAACTTATGAAACCAGAATTAGAATTAAGAGGTTAAGTTTCTTAGCTCAACTCTATTTTATAGAATAAACATACAGCGATGTAGTATTTTAGTTCTATGTGTAAAAGTAAACTATTTTCCTTGCATGCCAAATATTTAAAACGATTTACCCCTTACTTTGAAAAATGGTTTAGCCGAGCTGTACGCTTGCACCTTTTTTACCCTTACTCCCAAACTCTGAATCGGCCCCATTGAGAAAAGAGTGGATTACTTTTATTAGGCACATAATGAACACTTTTGTAACCTTTCTTGTGCAGATCTCTTGAGCGCCCTAAATTATTCTAGAATCTGAATATGTTTCTTAAAATATTTTGCTATGCCTGCAGCTCCCGGTCAAACTACTAATAAATTAAGAAAGCTCATATCTGTCTAGGCAACTTAAACTGCACAACAAACACTTTCATCCCAACAGGGAGCAATTAAATGGGAACTTTGAAAACTTGAAAAGTTATTCTGCCTCTTAAAATTACAGTTATGTTGGTTATTGTTTTATAACCTTAATACACACTTCTATTTTAAGACAATTTTTGGGATTGGTTACCTACTAAAAAAAACCCTACATAGCACATTTCAGGTAACACAGGATTTATTTTCCGAAATGGTGCTAATCAAAAACCCATAAATTCTGTTACGAAACCTACAAAGTGGCTGTGTTTTATTTTGTCAGACCAGATGTACACGTGTTTTCACAAACGATCCCACTTAAATATAGAACAAGTAATAGAGCTATTCAACGTTCGCTCTGGAGTCAGGTGTGTTTTATTTCACAACATTTTCATGAAGAAAAAAGTTCAATTATTACCTCTTAAAACTTTTAGATAGTTAACTCAACATTTTGTTTTGACTTTTTTTTTTTTACATTTTATGGCTTTTTCTTTGGCTTACCTCCTTTGGAATGTTTGTGTGAGAATAAATATATCATTGTTTATATATGGGAAAAAATTGTGTTTCTTTTTAATTAAATAAGCAGGATTTTTAAATGAACACATGGTTTAAAAATATACAAATTTGTACACATGCATATTTATATTGTAAAGAAGATAAATGTACATTGTTGTTGGTAACTGTAATCATTGATATTTACATTACTAAGTAATACTGGATAGATTAGGAACAATCTCATCACCAAATCATTATATGGAAGTCAGTAATTATGTTCCATAGTCAGAGGTGTATCTCGGCACCCGGAGCGGGTGAATGCTATGGCACCCCCCTCCCATCCTGTCCTTCCATGGTGTAGCATGCCAATGAGTGGGTGAGTATGTTAGCTGAAAGTAAGTGTTGTTTTTACCTTACATGAATGTTGACTGTTGGGTTCTTCTCTTTGTGCCTCACTGAGAGTCTGTGGAGAGAATGAAGAATGAAGGTAGTCTCCATTATACATCTTCTACCTGGTTCCACTCCAGTACACATCTACCCCAACCCTCCATTACTCATCTCCCTCTGTTACACATATCACATATCCCTTCCATGCCCCTCCCTCTCATGACAACCCCGCTCCAATAAACTTCTGCCTCCCTTACAATCTTTAATTACACATGGGGCCCTCCCTGTCCCCCATAAATTTACACATCTCCTTCTCTGCGCCCCTTACATTTACAAATCTCCATTCCCCGCCCCCTTACATTACATGTCTCTCACACAGCTAGGAAGTACAGAAGTCTTAAGTGGAGAGAAGGAACACCTATGCTGTTATTGGACTAAGCTGACAAACTGAACACAGACCTATTGTTATAAGTATGCTTTCTCTTAAGCCTGGGTGAGTAGGAATACATTCTAATTGATTACCATATATGTACTTGCAGACACAGTGTGAAAAAAGTGGCCACTATCTACAGTAAGTGAAAGAAAGAGAAACTGAGCAAAACTTGGAAGTCTGATCCAGTCATAACTTCCTGGGGAAATCCATTCAAGCACTGGCTAAACACTTCGGGTATGATTCTGAGTTAAACTTAAACACATTGGGCTGGATCCAGACTTAAGTAAGTGCTTGAAATTAGTTACTCCTGGGATAAACCATGTTGATTGCAGGGGGAGTCAAGTTAATTGTATTCTTTGCATGCAGGGATATATCTTTGAATTGCTTACTGCACACAGATACTGACCAGCTTTACTATCACACTGTTATTTAGACTTGGGATAGGAAACATCACCTCTCAACACTAATACTGTTTGCAACAGATGAAATATGACTCCCCTGCAATCAACATGGTTTCGCCCAGTAGTACCTAATTTCCAGCACTTAAGTCTGGATCCAGCCCATTGCCATTGTTATTGATTATTCTGTAATTTTGTTAAAGTGCATATAGACCTAACCTAAAACATTGCTAGTCTGTATAATGTTGGAAATATTAGAAGAACAAATGGTTAAGATTTCTAAGTTTGGTAGGAACCCTTAGACTACAAAAATTATAGAACAATCATCAAACTAAACTACAATATGTCCTGCGCCTCCTCTTAGCGCAGTTGCTTTAAAATCCTATGTGGGACTACTACCTTACCCTTCAATGAAAGAAATAGTATATCTCTTTTAATAGTATAATACGGTATATAAATGTGGATAGACGAACACTCTAATCTGTAACATTTGTCAGTATCTTCAATAACCTTCTAATCACCAAAATAAATCCACCCTGAACAAGACAGTTTTCCTTTAGTATGCCAAGCATCAAACAACACCAGTTTGATTATTATAGATTTGGTTATACTGTATAGTGAGAGACTGGGAGGAATTTTGGTGCTTTCTCTTGATGGGGGGAAAGTATTTGACACTGTTCCTATATGCAAAATGTGTAACTAAACTTGGTTTTCAAGATACAATATTAAAATAGGAATTTAAGGAATGTCTGTAAGAGTGAAAAAAAAGGACACCAATAGGTCCCTATATATATTTGACACTGACACAATTTTCATTAATGTGGCTATGTATGCCACCACAATGGATTTAAAAATAAAATTAAACACTGCTGATGCAATTTGAAATGCAGACTTTTAACTTTAATTCTAGGGGTTTAACTAAATATTGTATCATATATTTAGGAAAATTCTACACATTTTTACATAGTCCCTTATTTTCAGGGGCTCAAATGTAATTGGACAAATTAACAGTCATAAATAAAATTAGTATTTTTAATACTTTGTCAAGAATCCTTTGCAGACAATGACATTTATTGCAGCTGTCTTTAGTTGTTGTTTGTTGGGTCTTTCTGCCTTTTTGTTTAGCCTTCAGCATATATTCAATTGGATTGGGATCAGGGGATTTAATCAGTCGTTGCAGAATATTCTTCTGTTATGTAAAAACTCCTAGTTTGCTTTTGCAGCATATTTTGTGTCATTGTCCATCTGTGCTGTGATACGCTCTACAGTCAACTTTCCTGCTTTTTTACTGAATCTGAGCCAACAGTATATCAATACATCATCAATAAATACTAGTGACCCAGTCCCTTTGGAATCCATGCATGCCCATACCATCCCACTGCCTCGCCTGTGTTTTATATATGTTATATATTGCTTCGGGCATGAGCTATTCCGAGACTTCTCCATATTTTGTTCTTCTTCCCATCATTCTGGTACAGGTTGATCTTAGTTTCATTTGTTCAGAAAGTTCTCTTCCAGAACTGGGCTGACTTTTTGGGATTTTTTAATTAATTTATTTATGTTTTGCATAGTCTAATCTGGCCTTTTTATTCTTGAAAAGTATGAATGGCTCCTGTGAAGCCTTTATGGTAGACCTGCATAATGATATGCCTTTTTGTTTTGCTGAGCTCAACAGAGCATTCTATTTTTCTCAGAATTTATCAAACTGTTGATTTGACCACTCCTAAGGTTCCCGCTATCTCTCTGATCGATATCTTTTATTTTCACAGTCTGAGAATGGCTTATTTAATTTGTATGGAAAGCTCTTTTACTGCATATTGTATGTTCAGAGCAACTTTTTCTAAATGGAAATGCCACACCTGTCCATGAAAGTGCTTTTGACTCATTCGTCCAGTTACTTTGGATTCCTTGAAGAAGAGGGGTCTACAGATTAAACAGCTGGATTTACTAATCTATGCCCAGATATATATAAACCTAACTGTGCGTTAAAAAACCACAGGTTTTTAATTGGCTTTCAATGGCACCCTTAATAAATTATAGTCATACACTCATTATGTTTATCTTTTCTTGCTATCTTTATGTAAAATATTGGATATTCTAAACTTAGACACTTCTGATTAAAGCTTTAAAAGAAATATTATTGGAAGGTTTATTTAGGGAAAACTTGTACCAATTAATTTCTCATTAAAGTTCTCACTAAAATTCTTTGTTAAGCTTTAAAATCTCTTGAATGGAGTGAAATGTGGTCTTCAAGATGTCTTCGTGACGATACTTATCCTCATCTAAAAGCTCCTGACTTTGGCCAAAAAGCAAAGAGGTTAAGCATTGTCAAATACATTGTGTTTTTAGTGTTCTTACTATCACCTTTGTTTGTGATGTATCGTCTGTTTTTTGTTCCTGTTTAGAGCTCTGTCAGGAGCACTGAGACGATTGTACTGTATTTGAGAGCTTTAGTCCATAAAATACATAACTAGTAGGAAGCTAAATTAATTTTACTTCCACTTTCCTTGAATCAGATCTCTAAAAGGAATCTTTTGTCCTCTCATAATCTCGTAGTGTGTCCTGTCACTGCACTTGAGTGAGTGCTTTTCAAGAAATTCCAGCTAAATTAGATTTCAGGGACAAGATCTACAATCAGAGTATTTCTTCCCCATGGATCACAACTGATAAAGATTGACAACTGAACACTAAAAGCTTTAATCAATGTTACCACATATTACTACTGTGAAAGGCTGAAGACAATTTTGTGAATTTTTTTTGTTAGGTTAGTAAATGTATTTTAGGATTTTATTGACCTAATTTTTCTTTACTTTTTCAAGACAGCTGTAGTTTAAAATGGAATTGTAATATTAGATTGTATTTTTTAATTCAATGTCATCCTATCAGATGAAAGTCATCCTTTTTTATTCCAACGATAACATTTAGCACATACTCTAAGTCTCCCTTTTCTCCAATACATTCCCTCCCTGCAGCCTAACCCTAAGTCTCCCTTTCTCTGATACATCCATCACCTCCCCGCAGCCTAACCCTAAGTCTCCCATTCTCTGATCCATTCATCACCTGCCCGCAGCCTAACCCTAAATCCCCCTTTCTCTGATCCATCCATCACCTCCCCGCAGCCTAACCCTAAGTCCCCCCTTATCCGATCCATCTCCTCCTGCAGCCTAACCCTAAATCTCCCCTTCTCCAATACATCTCCTCCCTGCAGCCTAACCCTAACACTATCCTTCTCCAATCCATCCCCTCCCCACAGCCTAACCCTAAGATACCCCTTCTCCCATCCATCCCCTCCCTGCAGCTTAACCCTAAGACTACCCTGCTACACTACATCCCCTCCCCTGCACTTACATGTTGGTGCGTTGGATACCGTTGGGTCCTGCGTTGGGTCTGCATCATTAATTTCTAGTTGCTGACATTTTGGAACTAGACACAGCTGACAATTAGCTTTTGGCTGTGGGTATATTGGCTGTGTGTATATTTGGCTGTGTGTAAATGCCATTTACGCAGTGGCGAATGGCGCCCTGGTCATTTTGGTCCCCTGGCAGGCTGACAGGAAAGGTAAACGCAAAATATCATTAGATACATGATAAAATGTTTTTATAAAAACAATCATTTGTTAAGATTTATCAGCATCCTTTTGTTAGACACATCACAAACACCAGCCCAAGCCCAGGAATGTAAATAGCTTTATGTCTGCTAATCCAATTTGATATTTTGGGGGTATTTCAGGAGTCTCTATTGTGTCTCACCTTTCATTACAGTTCTGTATATAAGATCTGTGCTTTTTGAATAAGTAACATTAATCATGTCAGGATCACAGACATACAGGTAGTTCAGGAACCAATGAGGTTAATTCCAGGAATAAACACAGATGTAAGAGAATATATGAATGAGTCACACAGAAATATGCAGGTAATGGTGAGATAATGCTGAAACACTCAGAGAAAACAGTAGCAATGCGGAAATTTAGAAACACACAATAAAGGCACTGAATTACACTGGAATGATGAGGTAAGAACAAAGGGGTAGATCCAGAACTACGTCCGTCTTCCATAGACGGACGTAATTCAATGAACAATAGCTACTGCGCATGCGTAGTAGCTATTGTACGTAATCTGCGTTTCGTTTCGATACGTAGATTGCGTATATGCGGTCTTTTAGATATGGAAGACGGACGTAGTTCTGGATCCGGCCCATAGATATTGATGAAATTCTCAAGGAATGTACAAAGAGTCTGGAAATACTGGAGTATGTCCACAAAGTAGAAAAATCAAAGCAAAAGAGTCCAAATGTAGGAGCAACTGATGAGATGGCGTCCGAATGCAATATGATAATAAAAGAGTGCAATGAAGACCACAGACAGTGTAGCAAGGAATGATTACTACTAGAGGCCATGGAGAATGTAGCAGTGGTCAGATGACACTGGTACTCACAAGGACAGTGCAAAGTAGGAAAGACCAGCGAGACACCAGAGAGCCACAGACTGGTGAATGCAGGAACCCAGGATATACAGAGACAAAGAGGCTGGATGTAGATGCTCAGACAAGACTGAAGATATCATGGAACCAGAAAAGAGACATGGGAGCAGCTGATTAATATGATGGTAGAACAGGTGTCAGAAATCCAAGGTAACGAACAGCAGACACCTGTTCAGGCCAGACACTGGCCTGAATAGCAGCCCCTCTGGTGGAATCCAGAACTGCCATACTGTTTGGAAGAGGGAGCATAGGAGGCCTCTGGTGGTGGGGGCTGAGCGTGATATCACTGTTCTATATATGCTCCTATTCCTTATGAGTTATCAGGTGAGTAACATATTTACTTGAAACTTAATTATATTTTTTTTATTGTCTAAATCACCTTTCCTTTTGTCTTGATTACTTACTCTATATACCAGAACATGGTGTGAAAATAATGTGTAAAAATGTTTTTTTAGCCTTAAAAATTATTTGTTTCAAGTATGTTGAATCCCAAACAGTGTAAGGGGTCATGACGTTGATGACTGCTGCCAACTTCTTCAGGGTTCTCCTCATTCTGATGACTCTCCTGTACCGATACATAATAGCCAAAGCCTGTTATATAAATATACGGGACATGCTGAAAGACCACTTCAGTTGTCAGGATGAGCATAACGTCAGCATGCGCTCAATATTTTAAAAGATGGTTAATATCCAAAAACGCATGTTAGTTCATTTGGAGAGGGTGAATGCAGCTGTAGAGAGTCCCCTCCCCACTGTCCACCACTATCAGGTCGCAGCTGCGGGTCCAGAATCCTAGTTCTTCTACTCAAACTATATCCCAATTATTCTTTTACAATTGGACCCTCTTTCCTGGCACTTTAGAAACTGGTTCCTTGTATTCTGGAAGGCTCTCAACTGACCCTCTTACTGTCATCTCCAACCAGACAGTGACCTGAAGCATCTGTGCCCATTGATACATTAACCTCCTAAGAAGACATTTCACCAGCACAACCCCCACCACTTGTCCATTGCCCACCAACACCACAGAGAATGGCCACAAGACAATCTAAAACCAATGCTCCTAACCCTGGATATAAAAAAAAACCTTAAAAAAAAGTTTTGAAAGCAATGTTATTATTATTATTATGTATTTTTTTCCAAAGTTAATGTCACATTCTACCACAATGATTAAAAAAGTGTAAACAAAGGAAAAATGTATATTCATTAATTAGTATAATTTAAGTGATAAATGTTTACATAACACTAACATTTCACTGAATACATTACAAATACTTCCATGAAAAATACCTGTCTACAACTTTTTGTTGTATCTGTGAAGCTTCCCTGGATTGTGGCCTCTACTCCTCATGATCACCTCTGGTCACTTTCATGTAATGGCGCACCACTCCATAGCGCAATATTGGGAAATATAGCTTGCAACAGCTGGAGAATACATTAGGGCTCCAAAAGTGCACTGAAAACAAGAGTTTAATATTCCAGAACAGTGCTCGATGATTGTGCTGGTGGAGGTATATATGGTATTGTAAGCCATTTGTTGCTCTATTTGTGGATTTAAGTAAGGAATGAGTAGCCAAGGGTGGCAAGGATAGGCAGCATTACCTGCATGCTAAATGGAGAATTAAGAAAATATAAAAACGGTCGGCGCTGAATATAATTAGAAAAGCAGCTGAACCAGTGAATAGAGAGTGCCACCCTCCACAAGAAAAAGTAAAAACTATAACCAAAAAATACTGTAGCACTATAACTATAAAAAAAATTATTATCAATAAATATATATATTATGTCCAAGTTCTAATAACAATATAATTTATTACATATACAAAAAACAAAAACAAAATATAATAAAATATCAAAGCAGGGTAGCTTTTGAAGTTTTATTACATATATTGAGTTTCCTGTGGTTATTGTATTTGTTATATCTACGCGGTTAAGACGCTTAAGTCGAATTGAACATGAATAGGCCTGGCTACTCATCTCCCCCTCTTCCTTCCCTTATCCCCATCTTATTCTCCTCCCTCATATCATATATCTTTTGATTGTGTTAAATCATACTGTTTGTGTTTGACATCTATTTCTTTAAAGTTGCTTCCAAACTTACTAGATCTAATGCTAAATTGTTTAGCTCCATATGTTTTAGCTGTTCTTTGCTGTTTTTAGCTGATTTGCATCTCTATTCTGCACTCTATTGAGATGTTATTACGCTGATTGTATGTCAGATGTTTTATTTGTAGCCCAAATAAAGAATTTATAAAAATAAAAAAAAATCAAAGCAGGCAACCTGATTTGGGTAATAATGATAATAATCACAGATATCATAGAAATAGGAGTGTTCAAATCCAATATATTGCACAGGCCAGTGAAGTAGGTATCCAATTGAGAGATTTTTTGAAGATATTGTAGTAGCAGAGATGTTAAATGCAGCAGAAGCAGTTGATTATTAGCAAGCTGGAAGCATATAGTGAAGCCAAGCTGACCAAAGAAATGATGATGTAATAATAATGGACCTAATCCAGAACAACGCATCGGAGCAAATTTACGAGTGGCGGAGACGTAAATCGCCTATAAGTACTGCGCATGCGCACCATAGAAAATACGCTCATTAGCGTAGCGTAATTGTGAACGTATGGGCCATTCATGTATTTGTCACGTAAATACTTACATGTGGGCGTGCCAATTTTACGTGAATTTATGTGAAGTAGGTGGAGGTTTGTATTTAAAGTGTACAGTATGGGCGTGCTAAGCGGCGTACGTTTACGTAGTCTATACGTATGTTAGCGGACGTACGCAGTTACGCGAAAAAAAGTTAAGGTAGGGTTTGGGAAGCGGAACTCGGTGAAATACGTACATTCAAGGGGTGTGTCTAGGGGAGTGTATAGAACGTATGCGTGCGAAAATACGTTACATGTGGAAACGTATTGCACACGTAGTTCTGGATCTACCCCAATGTCGCAATCAACAAGGGTTGTAACTGGCATAAATTGCACCTGAGGCCGAAAGTCCCGGACAGTCTTACCACCACACGGCGGAAATGAATCTTCATTATATGCTTCCAGCTTGCTAATAACCAACTACTTCTGCTGCATTTAACATCTCCGCTACTATAATATCTTCGCAAAATCTCTCAATTGAAAATTTGCTAAACTGTCCAGTACAATATATTGGATTTGAACACCCCTATTTCTATGATATCTGTGATTATTATCATTATTACCCCAATCAGGTTGCCTGCTTTGATATTTTATTATATTTTATTTTTGCTTTTTTGTATATGTAATAAATGATATTGTTATTAGAACTTGGACATCTATTCTATATATATTTATTAATAATAATTGTTTTTATAGTTATAGCGCTGCAGTATTTTTTTGTTATAAATGGAGAATTAAGTTTATAATAAACATGTCAATTTGTAATAACAAATACACAATATCCTACCTAAAAGCTATGCATCCTGATCTCAAACCTGCATACATTTTTGCCATAGTCTAGTTTGCATCATAACAAAGGAATCATGGGGACTACCAGGAAATTTGTTGCAGATACTTCTAATGGGTAGTTAAGGCAGCTTACTGATGGAATTGCTATTTAATTGGCAGTAGACCGTCCTCATTCAGGGTAAGATGAATAAACTGGTCCATTCTACGGATAAATGCCCTCTGTACCTTCTTTTAGAACACAGCTAAAGGAGCCTATAGACGCCAGGGCCTTGATTGATCCCTCAAACGCAGGCAGAGGCGTAACTTACGTGGGTTTTGTAGGGCTCATGCCCTAGGTTCCGATGGCGCCCAGCTAATGTGGGCACAATTGGAGCCTTAGGGCATGAGCCCTACAAAACTCACAGTCAAGATCAGAGCTTCGTCGGACTCCTTTACCTGGAGTCACAGCAGGTGCCAGCGGTGGTGCATGCGGTGAATACAGACGCTGACACGACCTTGAGGTCACGTCAGCATCTGTATTCACCACACACACCAACGCTGGCACCCGCTGTAAATCCAGAAAAAGAAGTCCGATGCTGGGGAGACAATGCAAAGAGCGTGCCGCGGAAACAATGCAGAGAGCGCGCCGTGGAGGTGAGGCCAAGGAGCAGGTAAGTGGATTTGGCTGCGATTGGGGGCTGCACTAAGGACTTAAACTATATGAAGGGCTACACTAAGGACTGAAACTATATGAGGGGTTGCACTAAGGACTGAAACTATATGAGGGGCTGCACTAAGGACTGAAACTATATGAAGGGCTGCACTAAGGACTTCAACGATATGAGGGGGCTGCACTAAGGACTGAAACTATATGAGGGGCTACACTAAGGACTGAACCTATATGAGGGGGCTGCACTAAGGACTGAAACTATATGAGGGGCTGAACTAAGGATGAAGGCTGGGGAGACATGAGGGGGATTATTTGAAGAACCAAAACTGTCTTAAAAATATCCCAAATGGTCAGTTTCAACGCATCAGGAGAAACTGCACCAAATTAGATTACTTCGATCTTCAAGCAAATCGCCTAAAACACAGATTCCTGGAAAGAGAATATGATCGCAAGCACCTGGCAAATTTGCTGGAAAGAAATAGACAAAAAGAAAGAAACACTCTAATAGAAGGCAAAAGAAACAGTAAAGCAAAGAATGGAGAAGAAGTCCGCTTCATAACAGCTACAGCAACAACGCCAAAGAAGTGAAAAAAATTATGAAAAGGCACTGGCCCCTGCCTCTAAAAGACCCTTTATTGGGAAAAATCCTCCCAAACAAACCCATTGTCACCTACAGAAAGGCGTCCCAAACAAACCCATTGTCACCTACAGAAAGGCGAAAAACCTTAAAAATATACTAGCCCCGGCTTCCGGTTCCGGCTGCGATGCTGTGAGGAC
>WWET01004839.1:1144-13032 GCA_011038615.1 Limnodynastes dumerilii
CCCTGTGCGGGGAGCGTATGGCCGCTTAGCCCACCCTCCCATTCTAATTTAACTAGCTCCCCCCGCCCACCAACACTAACTTGAACGTAGGGACGCTGGGGGACGTCCCCTCCAGCGTCCCTACGGCGCTGCTACGGACGCCCGATCCAAGAACGGGCGTTGCCGTAGCGACGCCGGGCAACATCTGCCCGTCGCATGCGCAGATCGGCTTTTCAGGCGATCTTACGCTTACACCCGCCGTCCTAGCGACACATGTATTACAATAATTTGGAAACCCCCCTTTAAAAATCCTGCGTTTGCCACTGGGATATGGGGATACGGCCGTCGTAAATGGAGGGCCACCCTTTTCAGCATACTTAGTGACGTATGTAACTTAGTTACATAAAACAGTAGGTGCGCTATCGGAACATCTGGTGCGCGCAGGAGCAAAAGACTTGCATAAGTTCCCTGTCATACATAGGTCTGGATCCGGCCCAATGACAGCAGTGCAGAAGGAGCTCCAGCAGAGGATTGCAGGACAGTCTGTGGGATCATCATGATGGATAGCAATCCGATAAGCTATGGAATTTCAGTATTATTCCCATAGACCCTTAAGAACACTGAATGAGCTTAGTACTGCCATTTGAAGCATGTTCCAGCAAAGTTGCCATGTATTATACAGTTGTATGAATGCAGACATACAAAGAGGTGACCATAAAAGAAACCACATAGCTACAACACACAGTTCATGTAAACATTAGGTGCTGCCTTCTTAGATATCTGTTTAATGTTCAGTTATGTGTAGACGACAGGTCTACTTTAATGTTTCCAGGGGGGTCGTCTGGTTGACTCCAGTTCACAGTGGAAGTGCAACATGTTTGACATGAGGAGAAGACAGAAAAGGGAATTGCTTTAACATTTTGTCGAAACTATTTATGTCATAATGTAGTTGTGTGCCATGTAATAGTGTGTGTATCAGTTGTGACTTTCTAGCGGGAGTCCAGCACGTTTCCTAGGCTTGCTGTTTATTATAACTGTTATACATCTATAAAATGGTTTGTGACAATCAAAGGGCTTTAGTTCAGTGGGAAACATTGATTCTGGATTCCACCTTCTGGATACTGTAATAAATATAAACCAAATACAAAAATGCTACTGAGGTATTTCCTTGCATTAGTGGTAAATAAGAAGACATTATTTAACTACCATTTAGGATCCTACAGAGAATTCAGGAACTATGGGCTGGATCCAGACTTAAGTAAGTGCTTTAAATTAGTTACTCCTGGGCTAAACCATGTTGATTGCAGGGGAGTCATATTTCATCTGTTGCGAACAGTATTAGAGTTGAGAGGTGGCGATTCCTATCTCAAGTCTAAATAACAGTGTGATAGTAAAGCTGGTCAGTATCTGTGTGCAGTAAGCAATTCAAAGATATATCCCTGCATGCAAAGAACATAATTAACTTGACTTCCCCTACAATCAACATGGTTTAGCCCAGGAGTAACTGATTTCAAGCACTTACTAAGTCTGGATCCAACCCTATAATAATAATAATAATATTATTATTAATAACAAAAATAACAATGTTATATTGCTGCCTGTGTTAGCTCCTATTAATAGTTATGTAATAAAACTACCTAGTCCACCTAAAATCTATTCTCTCCCATTTTCCCTATGCTTACATCTGATTTGGAACTTGTATGAAAGACTTGTTTGTGCTACTTGGTAAGCCTCCATTCACATTTATCTTCCTGAAAGAGCTTTCTATCAGTATTGCCATACAGTATATATAGAGCTTTCAACAGGGGTCAGGCAGCTGAAAATGAAGTTACTAGATAGGGGGAAGCCAATCTCACTCAGCCTGTCACATGCACCACATTGTCGCTAAATATGTGACTTAACTTCACTTGGTCCCTGTTAAAGTGTCACCAGTCCAGCCATTCATAGCGTAATGTAGGTAGAGAGTTTGGAGGGAGGACCCTTTGTTCCTATTGCCAGTCATTGGTGTCAGGGAACAACAACACAAATTTGTAAATATATTTATCTTTAAACACCAATTAATATAATTGATATTTATGTATCTGCTGATATTCTTATACCATATCATAATTCAACATATCTAACTGTAATTGCACATTTTAAAAAAAATTGCAAAAAGCCCATCATATACCCCATTGTCTTTGGAATAAACACGGCCAAATCTAAAAAAGTCTTGTTATGAGGAAGCATAAGTAAGGAGAAATTTATGACTTCTGTGGGATAACAGTGACTTCTAATGAATGATGCATGCTATCTTCAATTATGTATCTTTGCACTATGATTATTTATGCCTTATTAATGATCCATCCTTACTAATACTTCACAGCAAATGCAAAGATCAGCAGTGACTTATCTCAAGGCAAACCACTGAAAGTAATTACTTTAAGTATTTAGGAGATACTAAAGTTTAATTGTCTCAAAAGCGCTTTCTATACTCACTGACTTGCGTGCTATAAAATAATTATCGAAACCATCAATCATCCTTCAGAAAAATAGATCAGATCAATCACGTGTTGAAATATTGTTGTGGTAGGATGTGATCGCTTGCCACAACTTTATGAGACTAATAGTGCAAATACTTTTTAATTTTATGTTGCTTTATGGTTACACCACTAGAGATATAAAAATACTTATGCTGTGTGTGGGGATTCATGCTGTGACAAGAGAGAGATCAAAAACATTTACAGAATATTCAGAGATCTCACACAAGACACAGCAAAAACTCTCATTCACGCATTAATCATCTCCTGCATTGATTGTTGCAATGCTCTCCTTATTGTACTACCACTATATAAAATTACCCCCCTCCCCTCTACAGTCTATACTGCATGCAGCAGCTAGACTGATATTCCTTGGAAAACACTCTTCTAGAGTAGGTCCACTCTGTCAGTCTCTACATGGGTTACCTGTATTTCACAGAATTCAATACAGAATCCTTTTGCTAACCTACAAAGCCATTAATAAGATGACTGCACCTGCATACATATCTTCACTCATCTCAAGGTATATCCCAGCTCGCTCTCTCAGATCTTCACAGAACATACAGCTCTCCTCTGCACTAAACAAATGCTCTGATTCCTGGTTACAGGACTTCTCCCGGGCTGCACCCACTCTCTGGAATAACCTTCCTTGCCTAATAAGACTGTTCTCTACTCTCCAAACTTTCAAGCTCTGCCTTAAAATTCACCTCTTCACACAAACTTACCAAATTCCTCAACCCACTTTTTAGCATTTGAATACCCTATTTACAACTAGTTTGTTATCCAGTTTCTTTACTGCTATAGGATTAACACAAATTTGAACACTTTCTCTTTCTATACTAAAATTGCCCTAAGTTTTGCTGCTGGCACTGCTTTGTGACTGGATCATTCAGAGCACTGAGCACTTTTACCATACAACCTGGTTAGCCCATTTGTATGATACAGTATATATAGCACTTGCCCTAATGTATCAATCCCCAATGTCCTATAGATTGTAAGTCTGTGAGCAGGGCCAAGGCTGTTTGTTAATACTCAGTCTTGTTACAATGGGGTAGATCCAGAACTACGTCCGTCTTCCATAGACGGACGTAATTCAATGAACAATAGCTACTGTGCATGCGTAGTAGCTATTGTACGTAATCTGCGTATCGTAGATTGGGTATATGCGGTCTAAAAGACCGCATATATTCATTGAATTACGTCCGTCTATGGAAGACGGACGTAGTTCTGGATCCGGCCCAATGCTTGTAAAATTGTAAAGTGCTACGTAATCTGATGGCGCTGTATAAAAATCTGTTAATAAATGAAATTAATAAATTAACATCCTACAGTACATGTTGCAACTGAAGCTGACTATAAGTAAAGCTCTGTCAATAAAAGTGAAATTATTATTGTATTTGTTGACAACATAACTTGTTGCATGTCCATTGTGCATGTATTTTGTAAACTTAGGCACACCTTTAGAAAGTATTAGAAAGAACGATATAAATATAGGATAGTAGAACATATGTTGCTTTCTTTGTTTGACCAACTTTGAATCAAGTCTCCACTTAAGAAAATGCAGACAATGGCCTAATGGGCCTGATCCAGACCTATGCCCGGAAGCATTTTTACACTTTTCATAGGTGTAAAAGTGGCCATTTGTATTTGCGTGGGGCCGATGTTACGCAACAAAACTCTGAGTGTATGGGCCTTGAGCGCACCAGCTTCGTAACAATGCTCAAAGGGGCTTGCCAGCCATACGAACACCGTAATTATGCTTTGAGGGCGGGGTTAGGCATTTAAATCATACCGTATGGGCGTGCTAAGCATCGTAACTACGCAAGGAGCTTACAGACGCCCGCACTTATGCTCAGAAAAGTTAGAGAAGGGTTTGGTCGGCATAAGACGGCTGAAATACGGACAACCGAGGGGAGTGCCTAGGGGAGTGCTTCATAGTTACAGTGGCATAAACGTTTGGATAATTGGGCCTGATCCAGACCTGCGCCCGCCATCGCTAGGACGGCGGGCGTAAGCGTGAGATCGGCTGAAAAGCTGATCTGCGCATGCGCCGGGCAGATGTTGCCTGGCGTAGCTACGGCAATGGCCGATCATCGATCGGATCGGGCGTCCGTAGGAACAGCGTAGGGACGCTGGAGGGGGCGTCCCCCTAGCATCCCTATGTTAAGGTTAGTGAAGGTGGGCGGGGGGAGGTAATATAATGAGGGAGGGCTTAGCGGTAGTAGGCTCGTGTGCGAGCGTATTACCCATTGCTTATCCCGGCTGAAGTTAGGGTAGCCTTCAGCCGGCGTAAGCAATGGGAAATATGCCCGCACAGGGGGAGTGTCGGGGAGAGTGGACGCCGATACGCTGTGCTTTAGTAAGCACAGCGCATCGGCGTAGGTCTGGATCAGGCCCAATGTCACTAAATGATTAGCATAACAAGTGGATGGTGATAGATTTATTGGATTATTAAATCTTCATTTACTTGGATTTCATTAAGGTGTGTGAGGCTTAGTCATGTGATCTGTGACATCTCATCAAGCTGCCAATCACTATCCAGAAATGAAAAATTTTATGACATGGGAATTTGGAAGTTACACTTAGACTAACAAGGGAATAGTCAGCTTTTATCAGATTATAGCTGATTTTCTGCTCTAGGGGCCCGATTCAATTGAATGCAAAGCTCATATTATTTTGTTTGCGATGCTAATTGCACTTATAACCAAAAGTTGTGGATTTTAATATGCACCACTCTATAAATTTATGCAATTAGCTTCGCAACCGAAATAATGTGAGCTTCACTAGGTGCCAGTAAATGTTGGATATTTTGAGTTGATAGGCAAGTTTTACTGTTTCACTGTATCCATGCACTGATTCACTGTATCCATGCACTGATTCACTGTATCCATGCACTGATTTACTGTATCCATGCACTGTTTCACTGTATCCATGCACTGTTTCACTGTATCCATGCACTGATTCACTGCATCCATGCACTGATTCACTGTATCCATGCACAATTCAATGTATCCATGTACTGTTTCACTGTATCCATGCACTGATTCACTGTATCCATGCACTGATTCACTGTATCCATGCACTGATTCACTGTATCCATGCTTTGCAATACCCACAACAAAGAGTTGAGGGCATTACCAATAAAGCAGCTGTTACAAAATACATTTACTAAAAATACAGCTAGTCCAGCTTGTGGTTTAGCAATTATTGTCTTTTCCTCCCATATATGTGTACAGGGAAGCTACCACTAGACCCAATTTGTTGCTGCTAATATTAAACTCAGCATGGAGTGTTCAGTGAGTGACTGTCTGTTATTTCCCATGCTCCTACCAAGGAAAATTATTTACTGTAAAGGTTACTAAGAGATACACAGAGGAGAAATTCATACACCTCTAAATTCCCTATAAGGCACTAAGTCTCCATGTAATTTGTTGAATAAATAGCCTTAGAAAATAATAATTAAAAAAACAAGTTAGGAAGCAAATGCTGGATGACTTTAGCAAATAAGCAGGTAATAGATGAGAAACATAAAGCACAGAGTGCTGACATTCATATTTTCTCAGGTGCAGTTCTATTAGAAACACTCAATTATATAAATTATTGATCTTGTATGATGTGGTAAAGGCGACCTTTGTACTCACTAAGTGCTGGGAAAGCCTGAAATGCCACATGTACTATCTAAAGTGCATCTGCTCTTAGTAGGTAGGTAAAGAACTCACATCACAACATCTGTCTAGCTGCCTGTGTCCTGGGTCATGCCCTCATTACCCAGTATGCATTACCTGAAAAGGTCACTATGTAAATAACATACACATGAATCTGAGTGCTGAAGAAATGTTGGATTATTTGCATTCCCATTAGATTACAAGTAACCTTATATTTCATGTTAATATTTGTTTTGTCTACCTGGCATGTCATTGTTTTATATGTGCTCTGTTTTTCTTCCACTGTCAGTTGCTGCAAACAACAACAATAACAACAACAACAATACTAATAATAATAATAATAATAATAACAATAGTAATACTACTACTAATAATAATAATTTCCCTTATATTTTAACTATGTTGCATCAAAGGCCAGATTTTAAATCATTTGGACCTAAGGCCTGATGTAGACTGAGACATACACGAAATAGAGTATGACCAAAACAGAAGCATACGCAGCTGTGTTTCTCCAATTTAGAATGTAAAGCACAGCTGTATCTTCTGCATTAGAAAGGATATTTTGAGGCAGAGAACTAACATAACCTATTTACAATTAGGGCATGTTCCCACACACAGACCTCCCAATTGTCCCAATTCCAGCGGGACGGTTCCACCTCACAACTTGTGCGGAGAGATCAGACTCTTGGGACAAAGTAGTTTTTTTTTTGTAAAGCCCGTGCCACTTTGTATGCAACAGGGCTTTACACCGCACAGTACAGGTTTTACAGGGCTCCTTCGGGAGCCCTGTAGGACCAAACCTGTTACTGTGAATGGCAGTGACCGAACCTATGTGGTCACTGCCATTCTAGAAACAGATTTGGTCCCACAGGACCTGTATTACCAGTACTGCATCACATGACCGCAGCAGACCAGACCAGGGAGCATCAGCGAGAGGCAGCACCACGGAGGAAACAGAAATCATCAAAAGTAAGTAACAGAGGAGGCTGGACATAAGGGGCAGACATGGAGGCTGGACAAAAGGGGCAGACATGGAGACTGGACATAAGGGGCAGACATGGAGGCTGGACATAAGGGGCAGACATGGAGGCTGGACATAAGGGGCAGACATGGAGGTTGGATATAAGGGGCAGACATGGAGGCTGGACATAAGGGACAGACTTGGAGGTTGGACATAAGGGGCAGACATGGAGGCTGGACATTAAAAGGGGCAGAAAATGGGGGCTACACATTACAAGGGGCAGACATGGAGGCTGGTCAAATAATATAGAGGCAGATATGGAGGCTGGACATAATAATAAGGGGAAGACATGGAGGCTGGACATAATATAAAGGGGCACACATGGAGGCTAGACATAATACTAAGGGGCACACATGGAGATTGGACAAATAAACAGGGAGGAGACATATGGAGGCTGGACATAATAATAATAATAATAATAATAATAATGGGCAGACATGGAGGTAGGACAAATGAATCCTGGACAAATATGGATGGCAGGCCTAATAATAAGTGGCAGACATATGGATGGTTGTTAAATAAAAGTGGTAGGCACTAGACCCGCTGGTCTGGGCGGTGCAAGACACACCCACTTTCCCAGACACACCCATTGGGGGGGGTTCATGAAAAGAAACAGCAGTTAACTTCAATAGAGCAGAATTTGGTAACATTGGGAAAGAAGTTAGAAAGCAGCAAGGAAGATCCGTCCTATATCACATTAAAAACAAACATAGAACATAAAGTCTCCAAAATAGAAAATAATATCATGACCACCAAAGCAGATAAATTTCAGAGGGATAAAATAGATTATCAAACAGGACAAATAAGAGAATGGGGAACTAAATCTAAATTCAATAAAGCAAATAAACAGATCTACTCTAACTATAAACACGTCCAATCAAATAATGCCAATAAAACACATAGACCGGTTAATAGAGAGCCGACTAGTAATGTAAAAATGTCCAACAACCAGAGTAGTGAAAAATGGACTAAAGTCCCCCAGAAAGGGAAACATATAAATAAAAGTGTAACCCCAAGATTTATGGGAAATAAAGGGAAGTTTCCCATTAAGAAAAAGGGAGAATTACTGGACATCAATAGGTTCGAGGTTCTAACACCTGCATCTGATGCAGAGAGTGAGAACGATCCTGGACTAGGGACGTCAATTTTGAATCACCCTGTAGTCACTGAGAGCTCTAGTCAACATCATTTTTTAGGAGTCCCCCCGGGGAGGGAGTATCTCCCTACAACCCTGGGGAAACAACGAAAAAGGATACTCACTGCAGACGAGGAAAGCGAGCTAGAAAAAAACGCAAAGAAGAGGAATCTAAGTTAAAGAAAGGCATCTTTAATCTATCTGATGTAGAGCTTAGCCCTAATGAATATAGACTACTACAAAAGGGACTATCATTTGCCCCAAGCAGTCCTCCGGACATGTTTGGCCTTACAATAGATCTGGCCAAATATGTCAGATCCCTTACATTAAAAAGGCATTTTGAAAAAATAAAGATTAAAAATACCAGTGCAGGGTCCCAGTCCACCACAGATACCCCTCAGATTATTAAAAACTCCACAGGCTTGAAACCCAAGTCAAAATATTATCCTGTAGAATCGCGAGGGAGTTATGTGGAACTCTTCTCTGAGCTTGTCAATAAAGAGTTTCTACAGCTTAACTTCGAATCATCTACTATTAAATCCAACCTTAATAGGAGAGATAAGTTAGCGTTGAAAAATCTGATGAACAACAATGATCTTGTTATTAAACAAGCGGACAAGGGGGGAGGGATTGTGTTGATGAATAGGGCTAAGTATGAAGCAGAGGCATTACGCCAATTGAATAATGGTGAATTTTATAAGGTACTAGATAATGACCCCACACAGAAGTTCGTAATTGAACTTGAAAAACTTCTGCAGGAGGGTTTGGAGAATGATTGTCTGTCCATGGAAGAATACCACTATATGGTCAATAAGACCCCGCGAGTAGCGACCTTTTATCATCTACCGAAGGTCCATAAGGACAGACTCAATCCCCCTGGACGACCTATCGTCTCGGGGATTGGGTCTGTCACCTCGCGAGTGTCTGAATTTGTGGACAGACACATTAAGAAGTATGTCCCAGAGTTAAGATCTTATGTAAAGGACTCTACCCAGATGCTTAAGATGTTGGATGGATTAGATTGGCATGGTGATTATAAGCTATGTTCAGTGGATGTACAGGCCCTGTACACATCCATCCCTCATGCCAAGGGACTGGAGGTGTTAGGGGAAGTCCTCGAACAAGACCCCACAGTCTCTTCTCTAAAGAAAACATTTCTATTACGATGTGTAAAATTCGTGCTGGAAAGCAATTATTTCCTGTTTAGCGGCAAGTACTATCTACAGATAACGGGGACTGCGATGGGTACGATTTTCGCTCCCAGCTTCGCGAACCTTTATATGGGAAGCTGGGAGCGGGATCATATTTATTCCATCACATCGCAGTCCCCTATTAAACTGTATGGCCGCTACATTGATGACTTGATCATCGTGTGGGAAGGGTCAAAAGACCAATTTGAGAAGTTTGCCAACAATCTCAGCGAGAATAGTTATGGTCTTAAATTTACATATAAATATGGAGGGGACTCACTGGAATACCTAGACCTTTTGATCAAAGCACCAATAGGAGGGGGAAATAAGGTGGATACATCCACCTATATAAAAGAAACAGATTCAAATAGCTATCTGAAATTCGATAGCTGTCATAAAAAGAAGTGGGTCAGCAATATCCCCTATTCTCAGTTTGTGCGGCTGAGAAGAAACTGCTCAGAGATGTCCAGCTTTGATGAACAGGCAGATCTGTTTAGAAATAAATTTAGGGAGAGGGATTACCCTGAGGAAATTATTAATTCCAGCTTGCAACGAGCTAGAGCTAGGGACAGGTCCGCCCTCCTAGAATATAAGCCGACAGTCACACCAGAACAAGATAATGTGTGTGCTTTCACTACTACTTTTAGTACAGCCAGCGGGCAAATTAGGAACATCTTATCAAAACATTGGTCTGTGCTGAAAATGGACCCTGTCTTAGGAGAACTGTTACCCCTACAACCTACTCTAAGATTTAGAAAAGCTAAGAATCTTAAATCGATGATTTCACCAAGTTTTCTACAACCGGCAGTACCTATGAGCAAACCCTTGTTTTCTAAACCAGCAGGCTTCTACCCGTGCAGTAAGTGCAAGGTCTGCTCTTTTTGCCACCCTGAGAGAAAGACCTTTAGCAATACTGCGGGTAATAAACAGTACAAGATTAAACAGTTTATAAACTGCCAGACTACCTTTGTAGTGTACATGGTAGAATGTGGGTGTGGACTACGCTATATTGGGAAAACGAAGAGGATGTATAAGACCAGGTTATTAGAACACCTTCGTAACATTAAGCACAAATTTCCCAATCATAGCTTGTCTAAACACTTCACCCAGGTACATGGGTCTAATACTGATTCATTTAAGGCAAAGGCTATAGAATGGGTGCCAAGAGACATTAGAGGGGGGGACCGGGAAAATAAACTACTCCAGAGGGAAACCTACTGGATAGTTACCCTGGGTACCTCCATTCCACAAGGGCTTAACGAGGGGTATGAAATTACTCCCTTTCTGTAGAATTTGAAGTAGTATGGCTTGTTCTTTTTACAGCTAATTAATAATTAATTTTCCCGTTTATTGTTAAGTTTTAAATTGGAGGAGGTGTATACTTATTTTCAAATATACTTAAATTGATTGCAATAGTTTGGAGATTCTTAATATACATCTAATATATTTTTAATACATTTAACATATTTTTAGTTTTTATATTTAACCACAACATTGTTTGAAATTAGATGGGCTATACCGCACTTGTTATAATACTGCCTTTTTTGAGGTAGATTCAAGGGCTCTCAATTGAAGTCCGTTGTTAAAGTGAGATGGATAGTTGCCACTCGGTCTTATTGAGTATTGTGTGGCAACATTGTATGTTTTCTTAATATGGTATTATCAATGTGTAATTTTGTACAATTTTTGTAAGAGTTTATATGTAACAATTTCTATATGTGCCATCTATATCAGCCTTAGAGAAATTAGTTAGGTCAGAGAGAGAAGTGTGGTTTTCCCTGCTCTTTATGAATAAATGCAGTGTATTGTGACCTACTAAGGGGTTAATACCCCACACTTTGTGAGTATTTAAAGACTGCTTAGATGGAGTTCCTCCACCCCCTGATGAAGTCATTTTGAATGACGAAACGCGTTGGGGAGGAGCCTATTCACGATCCACCTACCTCAACATCCTCGTGCCTGACAGCCAGAGTTTTCTACCACCGCTACCTAAGTTCCGGGACGCTGGAATCCGGTAACAAACCTGCTGCTCTCACGAGTGTTTGAAGTGCTTTTAATCCAAGTTTTCATCTGGTACGCATGTACATATTAGTACCGATGACCTGTTCTTATTAAAACTTTATTACACTATTGGGCGCCCCCTTGTTCTTCTTATTTTCGTTTTTACAGTTTGCCGGAGTTCCAAGGAGCCGGTTATTTAAAGGGGAGGACGCGGTCCTAGGAGCCGGTTATTTAAAGGGGAGGACGCGGTCCTGCAGGATCTGGTGTTTTTACATTGATTTATTGAACATTTGGATTGTTGGGACAATTATATCAAGAGCTTTCCACTTGATACAAGTCCGGGACTGAGTGAGCGCACCTGATTTATTTTTTGCATAT
>WWET01004839.1:24121-48174 GCA_011038615.1 Limnodynastes dumerilii
GTGAGAGTGTGTGTGTGTGTGTGTGTGTGTGTGTCTGTGTGTGTGTGTGTGGATTATGTCTTACTGTAACTCATTATTCTGTTCACACTATTGCTTGGAATAAAAAACTTTTTTTTTTTTTAAATTACGGATAACCTTTTTATAAAGATATTACATTTTTAGTATGCCAGTGTGATATTTAACACGCCGTTGTATATTCTAAGTAATGAAGCACAAATAAAAAAATGCAGTAATAATAACACACATCATGTTAGAGGCTCTAATATTAGCCTCTACAGTACTCATATTTTAAGTAAATTAATATTAAATATTAAAATAATAAAAATAAAGAATTTGGTACCAAAAGTATTTTTGAAACACTATATAAAGCTTATATTATTATTTCTAATTTCCTGTAAATTACTGTCATAAAAGAAAATAATAAAATATATACAAAGGGATACAGTCAATGATTTACAGCTGTAGCACTGTGCTTTAAAGACTCTCCTAATAAATGTTGTAGGGTTCAGGGGCTGCCTGGACCCTCACTGAGGTACTGTACAGGGTGGATGCAAAAACTGAGCTATAAAGTGGGTTTAGAAACAATTGTACAAAGTCAGCAACCATTACCTAAGAAATGAGTATAGAAAAGTGAATAGAAAAAGAATGTATGCTATTAGATATGCTATCTTACCGTGAGTGTCCCAGTGCACAATTTCAGGCTGAGAGCATTGGTAGAATCTAGATAAAAATGAAATCTAAATTATCAGAGCAAAATGCATTTACTACAGTCAGCTGAATTCCCTTATTGATGAAAGAACCTGATTTTTATAGACTTTCGAAATGCTAGAGCAACATCAAATGTTCTACATTAGCTGGTGGTGTCCCCTAATTCATATTGTTAATTATTATTATTTTTGAGGGATTGTTATACTTAGACTACAAAACCCAATCTTGTGAAATCTGGCAACAGGAAACAACAATCATTTTACACTTATATTCAAAACTTTTAAATAAAAACATCTTACCAAAGCAACTACTGAGTCCCAGCAGCAAGAAGGCCACTGCAATCTTCATGATTTAAGTAATTAGTGTTCCAAACAAAATTCAATACTCAATTCTACTCCATATACGGGATACTGAGAGCGGAGTCTCAATTTATCCTGCAATAATGTAACTCAATGCTGTTGACGTCAGAGTCGCTTGTGATACTTGGCAGAAAATGGAGGTCATAGCTGTTTTCTTTTAAGCTCCTTAAAATTTGTAATTAGTGACACTGATTTATGCTCCTTAATAAAATATTTGTTAAACGCTGTTTTGCCATCTGTTTTATTTTGATCTGTAAGCTTAATATTAACAATAATATACCACTTATTGCTAAGGTTACATCTATTTCATCTTGATTCCAAAACTCCCATTTTTAGGAACATAAAGGTAAAGTAAAGGTTCTACAGTATACAATATACAGTATAGTATAATTTATATGTGTGCAAAAGGATGAAGTCACTTGTAAGACTTAATGCAATAACAGCCTTCCCGGCTAACGATTATCCGGGAAGGCTGTTATTGCATTAAGTCTTACAAGTGACTTCATCCTTTTGCACACATATAAATTATACTATACTGTATATTGTATACTGTAGAACCTTTACTTTACCTTTATGTTCCTAAAAATGGGAGTTTTGGAATCAAGATGAAATAGCAATAAGTGGTATATTATTGTTAATATTAAGCTTACAGATCAAAATAAAACAGATGGCAAAACAGCGTTTAACAAATATTTTATTAAGGAGCATAAATCAGTGTCACTAATTACAAATTTTAAGGAGCTTAAAAGAAAACAGCTATGACCTCCATTTTCTGCCAAGTATCACAAGCGACTCTGACGTCAACAGCATTGAGTTACATTATTGCAGGATAAATTGAGACTCCGCTCTCAGTATCCCGTATATGGAGTAGAATTGAGTATTGATTTTTGTTTGTAACACTAATTACTTAAATCATGAAGATTGCAGTGGCCTTCTTGCTGCTGGGACTCAGTAGTTGCTTTGGTAAGATGTTTTTATTTAAAAGTTTTGAATATAAGTGTAAAATGATTGTTGTTTCCTGTTGCCAGATTTCACAAGATTGGGTTTTGTAGTCTAAGTATAACAATCCCTCAAAAATAATAATAATTAACAATATGAATTAGGGGACACCACCAGCTAATGTAGAACATTTGATGTTGCTCTAGCATTTCGAAAGTCTATAAAAATCAGGTTCTTTCATCAATAAGGGAATTCAGCTGACTGTAGTAAATGCATTTTGCTCTGATAATTTAGATTTCATTTTTATCTAGATTCTACCAATGCTCTCAGCCTGAAATTGTGCACTGGGACACTCACGGTAAGATAGCATATCTAATAGCATACATTTTTTTTCTATTCACTTTTCTATACTCATTTCTTAGGTAATGGTTGCTGACATTGTACAATTGTTTCTAAACCCACTTTATAGCTCAGTTTTTGCATCCACCCTGTACAGTACCTCAGTGAGGGTCCAGGCAGCCCCTGAACCCTACAACATTTATTAGGAGAGTCTTTAAAGCACAGTGCTACAGCTGTAAATCATTGACTGTATCCCTTTGTATATATTTTATTATTTTCTTTTATGACAGTAATTTACAGGAAATTAGAGATAATAATGTAAACTTTATATAGTGTTTCAAAAATACTTTTGGTACCAAATTCTTTATTTTTATTATTTTAATATTTATTATTAATTTATTTAAAATATGAGTACTGTAGAGGCTAATATTAGAGCCTCTAACATGATGTGTGTTATTATTACTGCATTTTTTTATTTGTGCTTCATTACTTAGAATATACAACGGCGTGTTAAATATCACACTGGCATACTAAAAATGTAATATCTTTATAAAAAGGTTATCCGTAATAAAAAAAAATAAAAAAAAAGTTTTTTATTCATTGCAATAGTCTGAACAGAATAATGAGTTACAGTAAAACATAATCTACACACACACACACTCACTCACACACACACACACACACACACTCACACACACACACACACACACACTCACACACTCACACACTCACACTAACAAACATTAAAGCGTTGTTAGGGATGTTATCTCAAGAATCATTGTACCTTCCTAAAATGTAGCAGCAAGGGCTCTACTTCCTGTAAAAAATAGTAATGAAGTATCATTGATACGAGACAGTACTTATTTAAAAATAAAACAATCAGCTGAGTAAGTCAAAGGTAAATTGAGATTATATACTTACCCTTCAGAGAACCCTGTTTGGTGCTCCGGGGATTGATTGTTTTGCCTTGTCATAGCAAAAGCAATTGAGCTGCCAGCCAGTTTGGTACTGGCTGAAAGATCAGCCCTTTCAATATAGGGCCATTCTCAGTGGGTACCCACATCCATAATATCCCATGCTATAGGTATTAGATCAGGGTTGCCGACTCTCCTGGAATATCCGGGAGACTCCTGGAATTTAGGCCGTTCTCCCGGGAGAGTCAGCAAGCCTCCCTCATGCCCCCGACAGAAAGAAATGACCTGTGTAATCCCTCCCGCGCTATGTCTGATTTAGCGCGGATGATTGACGGGGCAGGGCTTAAAGCCGCAATTTGCATAAATCATGTCATTAAGCCCCGCCCATTGATATAATCGATGGCTTTCCTCCGGAGGGAAGTTTTTAAATGTCGGCAACCCTGGATTAGATTTCTTTAGCGAGGGCCCAGTGGTCATTCTGCAGAATGTGAGGACCTGCGATCATCTCCCCTTATCAAAATACCTAGTAAGGCTATAATATTTAAGTTGCTTGCTAATGATACTAAAACAATTTGTTTAATAAATACATGATATGAAAATACTTCTCATTTTATGGTATAACATTTTCCAGAAAAATCAAGGAGAAACTCTGGCTACAATGCTTGTCACAATGATTCAGAAGTATGGATGGCTAAAGGCAAGTTACTTTTCATATTCATATGCATTCCTTTTATTAAGTACAGAAGTATAGATATATCTGTGAGGAGAGAGAAGCCTGCCCATGTCACAGTATTCTGATATATGCTACGGTTTCTCAAAATTACTGTTAGTAGCAAAATATAATTAACTGAGAGTTGGGTGGTAAGGGGTAACACATGCCAAATCCTTTGCAAAGGCAGGTCCATGTGTTATATCTGTTGCAGAAGCATCTAAAAACATTTGTGGGGAGGTGGAATCACTTTATATATAAACAGACAATAAAAAGGTCCATTTAAGAAATCCTTTTTACAATCTTGATACAAATAAGGTAAAAGCAGCAGTACCATCTAGTGGTCAAAATGAAGAACACAGTTTCCAGGTGAGATATTGAGCGTTACCTGAAAAATTTCCTGGGACAGCCAGAAAAGTCACTTCTGCCTAATATGGCTGAAATGGTACCACAAGTTATGGTTGACAGCTTTTGCAAAAGAATATCGGTGATATTGTGATAGCACTTTTAAAGCACTATTAAGGGATGTGTCCTGTACCACCAAAAGGGTGTGTAGCTCCATTATTGGGTATGTCTAGCACTGCAAGGAAAATGATTCCTTAATAAAAATGTCAGAATCAGTATTTGTTGATTGTAAAATTATCAGTGAATAAATATTTCAGTATCTGTGGACTTCATCTTTATAGAAAAGATAAAACTAAATGACAGCAGCTAATTAACAAGAGACTAAAATGTATTTTGTGTTTCTGTCTCCATTAATGAAGTCATGTTTTCTTATCTGACTGCAAGTCTTTGATTACATCTTGGTCTCTTGCCTATCTCCATAGGCCTCAAAGCATGGAAATAGGACAACATTTTTTTAACATACTGCAATAACTTCAGCATCAGGGAGATCACCAAATTTCAGGGAATCTCACCCATATTCAGGGAGAGTTGGGAACTATTCTCTAGATTGTACTAGTCACTCACTATAATTGTTGTTTCTTGTATGTCTTATTGCAGAGGAGAGGCCTGGAATACTCCTGTGAGAAGATGTGTCTCATAGATTCTGCTTTTAAACTTGCGGTAAATAAAATGATATTAACATTGTATATATGTGTAATATGAAGACCTTTTATGTTCTATATTTCTGTTTTAGACCAGGATTTTGGGGATTTAAACTGAACTTACAAAAAGCAAATATGTTTCCTGAGTGTTATCTGGGTTTCTAGATAAGTAACGTGGAAGATAAATGTTACTCAATGAGCAAGTGTTTATGGGGTATGTAGCATTATAAACCACTGCTTTACCAAGATTGTTTTCAACCACAAGAATAATAGTGGGTTCAGTCCCTACTATTATTTGTTAATATCATGCACAAAACCTCAATTTTTTTATTATTATTATTATTACTATTATTATTATTTATCATTTTTATTATTATATGAATAGACCTAGAAATCCTATTCTTTTATGATCAGATCCCCTAGAAAGCAATAGTCCCTTGGTGGACTGGCTTCTGATATTCATGCACCATCAATCTAAGACAAAAATTGGTTTTCTGAATGTAACCCATTTTTGTTGGACAGAGTATATCTGGTAGCAACAGTGGGGCTGGTCCAGATCTGAGCGCATATGTGAGCGCAGCATACATTCCCTGCATGCGTTTGTAGAAGTGGGCCGTGCTGTGTCCGATCCAAAAGCACACACAATGGTACCATTGGATAGCAACGGTATACGGGTACACGCTGCTAAGGTCAATGCATCTACGTGACCAAATAAGCTATGCAATAGTAGGGTTTTACTTTGTATTGTATACTATAAAAAAAGAGTTGAATAGTGTGATCAATAGAAATGTCAATGCACCAAAATAAATAAGAAATAATTGAAAAAAGTCAAACAATGAAAAAAAAACATAATAAATCAGCAACGTTTTCATAGCTATTGAAATGTGTTTACAGCTTCAAATTCTAATGCAACCTCTCTGCTACCCTTTTACCCCGTCCCCAACCTGGTGGCTCCCTCTCAACCTCTCACTGTGCCCTATCCCCTTCTCCCTGATCTGCCAAGATCCTTGACACCTCTCATTTTGCCATGCTGTCTGTGCTTGCTTCACTTTATTGTATTTTTGTGATGTTTTTATATTTATATTGTATTTTATTATGTACTATGCTGTCCACCCCTATCCTGTATGTCTGTACAGGATAGGGGTGGACAGCCGCTGCAGACACCTTGTGGCACCTTATAAATAAATGATAATAATAGCTGCTTCCTCTGGAGTAGGAGACAGCTTGAAGTGCATTTCACGCTGATAATTATAGGGTATAGTTTCTATATGCTGATGAAATAATATTGGTGTATTAGTATATGATATTTTATATGTTTCCTATCATAACTGGTAAATATTCAGATGCATTTCTTTCTTTTCTCTATTTAGAAACTTTTGGCTGGTTTCAAAAAATGCACAGAAGAATTTGTTATTAATGAAGTGGTACAGTATTTGTTACAATTATTTCTATAATGAGATTTATAAAACACAGAATTATTCAACTTATAATATTAGACCAGATCCAACCATTTGCGCCAGATTTACTAAGCTGTGGGTTTGGAAAAGTGTAGATGTTGCCCATAGCAGCAAATCAGATTCTAGCAGACATTCTCTATTATATAATAGTTAAATGAGATCTAGAATCTGGTTGGTTGCTATGGGCAACATCTCCACTTTTCAAAACCCGCAGCTAGTAAACCTGGCCCTTTGGTTCGTTTTGCGATGAGAGCCCTGAGCACAGCAGTAACGGGAATCAGGTGCCAGATCCCCTCTGGATCTAGTTTTCTGTGCATGCTCAGTTACTCAGCCTAGTTCTCAGCCTAGTTCTCAGCCCAGTCATAGCCACACCCAGTGGAGGAGGAGACAGCACTGAGTGCACTCTAACAGAAAATGCACATTTTGCAGATCCAGTCCAATAGTTTTCACTGTTACAAAGAATATACAAACATTATATACTCTATTATTTATCTTATTATGCAGTGATTATTTATCATCATAGAAAGAGATGTAGTTATGACTAAAGAGTTATGCGTTAAACGTTATACAGAATTGTTTCCAAAATATTATACTTTGATTTCTCAATTATGTTACATTTTAGCAAATAAAACTGTGCATGAATGTAAATGTTTTATTCATTTTAATATCCATTTTAAACAGTTGGCGTGTATGAAAGTCGATATGTACAGTAAGGCCGTATTGAAGAATGCATTCCTGGTAAGGTTATTGTCTTCCATTCATACAATAGTTCTAGTTATTGCAGTACACTGCAGTGCAGTGATTTAGGAATTTGTGCCTGTTTAAATGGAAACTTTGATAACTGTCTTGATGCACCGCTGTTTCCTATATGGTTCAGCCATATGCATATACAGTAGCTATGACAGGCTCTGCTGCAGTGCATGAGGATGGATGTCAGTGATTGACATCCTCCTCCTCCTAAACACACGGGCCTCCATCCAGAGGGGAGCGTCCATGGCATGACCATTCCCTGCATGATTTTCTATTGCGCATGCTCAGAACTGGTGAGTGCTCTGTCACGGCGATTCCAATCTAAGTGCAACTCGAGCATTAGCTGCTTGTGTTCTGAGGGGCCTGTAGAGAGAGGGAAGGGGGCGGAGGGATGTAGTTCATGTGTAGTACGGACGGGCCCAAGCAAGCGCAGCACACAATACAGATCCAAGCCCAAGTATAAGAAAGGGCTACAGGTCATGTCTTGGGGGCACACAGTCCACGACACTGGCGTGAAATTTCAAGCTGTAAACACATTTTCATTGTCAGTAAAACACTGCTGGGGAATTATGTTGTTTGAATTAGTAATAATATACAGTAATAAAAAAAAACATGTTTTTTTTTACTTTTTTTTTATAAAACGTATTTTTTTTTTTACTGTTTTAGTGCGTTCATGTTACAACTGAAGTGTTCTCACTATTCATAGCATTTATTATACTTCACAATACAGCATACGATTCAGCCACGTAGCTGCTTTGATCGTTACTGCTGTGTGCCCGCACGCTTTTCGATGCTTGTGCTTTTCGATAACACGCAGCCCGCATTGCTTTTTCAAGTACACCTACATTAGCTTAGACTTGGATCGAGCTCACTGTATCTCAGCCACCGGCCTGCTGATTGGCCGAGGCGTTCGCCCTGTGGTGGGTCTTGCCCTGTTGGTTATGCGTTATCTGAATGTACCATAATGACACCGTCTTGTTTTTCCAGAGAGATGACGCTGAGTCAGCTATGGGAGTTGTCGTAGAAGTTAGAGTACTCTTCGATGCTCTTTGCTGCGTAATGGTAATTTCATTATATTTGTCATTTGATTTTTTGTTAAGTTATAGCTATGTCATAAATAAAAAATGCTTTAAAAGTGCATTATGTGGGTGGCACCTATATAGGTGCAGACAGTAAGGGGCTGTGAGGCCCTCCTGAAGCACAGACAGATGAAAAGACTGGTTATGTGCAGGACAGACACTGCAGCACTGGACCAGCCTGGACTATCTTGTCCACACATTTACAGAGTGGCCAGTATAGGAGGACAGGCGATTGGTCTATGCACATGCATGATTGCCATGTGTTTTGTGCATGCACATTCAGCGCAGAGGTGGACCAGCATTTGTAGTGCACATGCACCAAATCAAGGGGGAAGGGGACACACGTTATCTGCCAAGTGGTAGTACAGAATGGGCCATTAATATAAATATCTAAGTAAAATGTTAAGTGTAACAGACTTGGTCCAGAGTTTGGCCCTTTTCCAGGTGTAAATGCGGCAGGTTTATGCAATTTGTAAACACTTAACAGGAGAAGGCTCAAGAAATAAAATATCCAGAGAACCCGCTCTCCTTGTGTATGATTCCATGTGCTGAGAGCAAACCACTATATCCTAATGAAATTGTAGTGTATTTGTAGTGTGACCAGTAGTCTTGTTTCCATTCACTCCTGTCAAGTCTCCTGTACCAGTCATGAGTGAGACAGACCAATGTGAATGTATTGGAAAGGATTGGACTGGTCAAGGTGGTAATGGGGTAGATCCAGAACTACGTGTGTGCGTACGTATTTTAGCGGTGCGTATTTTCGTACACGTAAGGTCAATACACTCTCCACGGCACACCCCTTGCACGGCCGTATTTGCGCAAATTACGCGACCCAAACCCTACCTTAACTTTTCCTAACGTAACAGCATACGTCCGCTAACGGGCGTACAGACTACGCGAACGTACGCAGCTTAGCACGCCCATACTGTACACTTTAAATACCACCCCCCGCCTACTTCACGTAAAACGCACGTATTGGTCACTAACGTAAATTTGGCACGCCCACACGTAAGTATTTACGTTAGCAATACGTGAATTACCCATACTTTTGAAAATACGCTACGTGAATGTGCCTATTTTCTGCGGTGCGCATGCGCAGTGCGTACAAATCTGCGAATTTACGTGTACGCCACACGTAACAAATCTGCGAATTTACATCTCCGCCACACGTAAATTTGCGGAAATGCGTAGTTCAGGATCTGCCCCAATGTCACTAGAAATAATGTACCTGGGTTTTTGGCCAACAACTGGGAACCCAGGTTTTTGGTGGTGATCTGAAGGGTACCGGGATCCTGGTCCCGGGTCTACTGACTTGGGATATAGACACTGGAAAAAAGATGGGCTTTTCCTGTGTCCGACCCCGGTAAGAGTCAATGTGAAAGGTGCTGACCCGGGTTTACGCCTAATACACCCGATTGGAGGGATTTTGTTACTTTTGCTATGCAACAGTAAACAAGTCCCTCCCCGGGAGCCGCGTGCAGCCATTTTACAATGTCTGGGCAAACCCGGGACCCAGAATTTCCCGGGTCTACTCTTCTGGACATAACAGGGGATTTGTTAAAAACATGGCAATAAGCCGGGTTGTAAAGAACTACTACCAAAAGAGGGGAGCGACAGGGACGCAAACTCCCCTCTTCCTTGCGCAGTTTCATACCCCCTGGATCCGACTTATTGTGCAATACAATTTACTGAAAGTGCCACCTGGTGGATAAATAGCTCTACTGCGTGCCTGATCAACAATATCAACTCCCAGCAGCTTAACGAAAGAGCTTTTACTGTTTATGGGCCATATTCAGAGCATAAGCAATGCGGCCGAAGTTTTCCAATATGTTCTACTGCGCATGCGCAATCATTTTTTAACATAATCCCCTTGTTGCAACGTAGATTGCGCATATGCAGTCTTTAAGATATGCTATGCATCCAGAGCTCTGAATATGGACCTATATCATAAGAATTATTTCACAATATAATAGTTGGAGCATTTGGATGAATATGGACATATCTGTGCATTGAAAAAGCAAAAAAGACAGAAAGAAAATAAATATTGATTTAGTATATCATTTTGTTCCTTTTCAGGCAAAACTTTTTGCTGCTGATGGTCTTGATTTCATCTTAATACTCAATGGATTGCTTTCTGGTTTGGTAAAAATGCTGTAACATTTAGTAATGTTTGTAACGCTGACTATGAATATTTATTCTTAATATGGTAATATTTGTAAGAAAAAAATTAGTTTAAATAAACGAAATATAGAAGATTGGGTCTTCTATAAATGAAAGTTTACACCTTGGCTAAACCAGGTGGAACTCCAGGGGATGCAAATTTATACTGTGTAAACAGAATGAGATGGTGTTTAAAAGCTTAAATCTAGATTATAGTTTAAAACTGTTCAGTATTTGTTTGCAGTAAGCAAAAGATAAACATTTTTGCAGCATATAAAAATCCTCACATCATAATAATACTGATGATAATAAAAAATAATTATAATATAATAATAATTTGCTTTTCTTACATTGCAAAATGCTATGCCAGGTGAACACTTGCACCTTTTTTGCTGATATTATCAAACTCTGGATCAGCATTTTGAGGAAAGCAATGTCATCTTCTTTTAAGTCATTCTAATATTTCCTTATTTCAGGGATATTTCCTTGGCGACCTTCTCCCTGTTGTTTCATCAGTTCTTGCTGGATCACTCGGAGTTTCGGTTAATACCGTGACTGGTCTTCTTACTAATACTGTTCCTGTATTACTTGATGGAGTAGTTGGAGTTGTTACAGGATTAGTTGGATAAGTTTAATTGCCTGCTTATAATTAAAGGTAAACCCATTATTTTTCTTCCTAACATTGGACCTGATTCACAATTAGGAATCTGTGGCTTTTTAGTTTTGTATATTTAAGGGATATACTCCGCATGCATAGTAACTTAATGCATGCAGTTCACATTGGACTTAAGAACGGGATGACTCTGGATCACCATTATCAACCTATTTCTTTCAGGTTCGTAATGACTTAACGTAGTGACTAACTGTTATGTCTGAATCATGGAAAATAACACAGACACGCTACTCCACTGGGAGAAAATTTTACTCTAGACAAGGCCCATAGTGTGTGAATTGAGTCACAAACCAAATGTAACGAGTGGAGAAAGTAATTGCATATTTGTTTTAATTTCAGACCCTTCCATTAGAATGAAATAAGATGCTCGTTGAAGACATGGATGACATCTCTGGGTATAAGCGAGATTTAGTATTGGGTTAAATGAAACTTAAACACTCTTCAGATAATGTTCCTTTCAATCTCTGAATATCAGTCTTTACTGCTCAGTAAAATGGTGCAGTCTGTTACAGTATATAATAAAATTAACCAAGTGCAAATAAAGTGAACCACGTTTTCAACATGGTTTAGCCCAGGAGTGACTTTTCTCTTATTTTAAGCAACTTCTTAAGTCTGAATCAGGCCACTGATCTACAGAATTGGCAGTGGCCTTGATGCATTAGCATGTGACTATCTCTCTAGACCAGTGGTTCCCAAACTTTCTCAGTTCGAGGCACCCTTAGGGTCTCCATATATTTTTTCAAGGCACCCCTAAGACAAAAATAGAATAGAATACGATAGGAAATAGAGACATTCCGAGGCACCCTGGTGGGAGCGTCGCGGCACCCCCAGGGAGCCGTGGCGCACAGTTTGGGAACCACTGCTCTAGACAGTATTGGGCTACATATAAAGCTTTTTTCTTAAAACATTGTATTGGGTGCATGTGAATCCCACTTTCAGGAGTGAAGCTACAAACCAATCATAAATAGGGTTCTGACATTGCAGAAAAATAACAGGACACACGGACCAATTGGCAGTAAGTCTCTCCTGGAGCTTTGAGGAGTAGGGTAGTAACCATGCCACTGCCACCTTGCTTTGTTTTCTGCTTGCTCCTGTGTTTGTTGTCCCTACTACTTGTACTTGTCGCTAAAATTGACATCCGATGTGTAACTTTAAATTAGTGTGTGCCCTGTGACTGCATAAACATTCACACTCCTTCCCAACACCAACATCCTGACCCCCTTTACTACAACTGCACTGTGATCCGTCAGAAATACAAAACAACAACAACCTTACAAAAAGGGGAAGAAGGGAGGAAAAGACACAGGAACAAAATAGGGATAATGGTTCTGATCCAGACCTAAAATCATTTTACGTACACAAGTACAATGTTATGCACTACTAAGGGTAATGCAATCCCCCCTGACAATACCCTCTCACATATGTAACTTAGCTGACTATGTACGTCGTACGTGACTGCCTACATTTAAATGCCTCTCTCCGCCCACAATGCGTATAATTGGCTTGTGTATGGATGCCACGCCCCTATCATTACGTAGAGGTTACTTACGATCAAAGTTACGATGTGTAATATCTGCCACTTGCATGGTCTTTGCTTTCCTACAGCCAGATTTTTGCATACCACATGCATAAATTAGCTGTCGTTATTAAGGCTGGATCAGGCTTAATATCAGGTTCCCTTAAACTTATAAAGCTTTAATAACTAAAATAAAAACACCCTTTTCCACACACACACACACACACACCTAATATATTGTATAATAGGAAATTGCTCATTTATCAGTGTCCTCGTTTAAGGAAACAAGATAAGACATTTCTATGAAAGAAAATCACTTTGAGAATTATTATTTAAATCTCAAATAAGCTATTTAGTAAATGTATACATTAAACAGGCATATAACAAATTACAAGAAGCTTACAAAGAAAAAGTATACAGAAATTTTTTAACTAACAATCAACGAGTGTAAGTAAACTGTAAAATAAAAATGGTTACGTTTTATTACCTAAATAAAATTATACATAAAACATAATTTTGAATATTACAATATCCTTAAATAATATTATAAAACTACTAAAATTTAAACAAACAAGGCTTAGCAAAATAGGGTTTTTTTTAATAAAACATTCTATTGATACCACTTATTACTTTTCATTAGACAATATATTACTAAAATAACACAAATTAATCATTTTATTACGCTAATTTATTTTGTCCCACATTATCAGAGGGTATAAATAGGGGACCTCTAGTGACAGAGCTGGCATTTGCAGAGGAAGGCATTTGAAGAAGGACCTTCCTGCTGCATCTCACATGAAGATCCCAAACAGATGGACAAAATTACGGCATCGAGGCATTTGACACTTACAACCAGCTCTTTCTTTGGTATAATATCCAGTAATTTTACTAATCAACGTGTAGTAAATAAGGCAATATGTATATTCTGACTTTTCAAAATAGCCATGGCTATCATACAAATGGCTATTTTGAAAAGTTAGAATTTTTGGCTACTTTGAAAAGGTTGCATTTTTGGTGATTTTACATATTTATAAAATCGCCCCTTAGTAAATCCAGCCCGTTGCCTTTCTTACACATTGAATTATCCTCATGGTTGCTCAGACTTACTTTGCAGTGGTGCTCTAAAGATAACCCATAGTAAACCCTAAGAGGAAACTGAAATGATAACATTTACATTTTCGAAGCCTCCTTCTCTGATTACCTAAAGATATGTGTTAATGTAAAATTATTGTTTACCAAGAGTGTATAATAAGGTTACAGCACAGATTATAGTGATGATCAAATCAAAAGTCCAGAGAAAGAGAATTTGTTTGTAGTTAACTTTACTAATACACCATCATATATAACTTCACAAACGTCCTTTCCTTTTACACATTTTTGTATATTCTTACAATATTTAGGCTGTGCTTCTTAGTGATAAAATATTTGTGCCTTAAAATGATGTATAACCCACTGGTATCCTTTACTTGTGACTGGAGAGAGTCACCATGAAAACACCTCAAAAGGGTCCTGTTGTGGTTCCAAGAAGTTTTCTGAATCTGCTTTTTCACACATCTGACACCTATGTGGGTCATTTTTTGAACAGCACATGTCCCCTCTAAAAATCTATAAAGTACACTATGTGGGGTAGATCCTACATGCTTGTTACATTTGTTAGCGTAGTGTATTTACGCTATTATAAGTACTATGCACTCCCATCGGACAGACATATTTTTGCTGATTTACGTCTACCAAACCCTACCTTAACTTTTCCAAGCATAACCGCGCACGTACGTATCGTCCTGACGGACAGAATCGCCTAACCCAGCCCATACTGTACAATTTAAGTGCCCCCGTCCACCCCCAATGCGTAGTTGGAGCGTAGTTTACGACTATGGTATTGTTGACACCCCCCCTTATATTTAGTTACTACAATGTTACGTCCGTCCAGAATTACGTGTCGTAACATCTGCGCATGTGCAGAATGTACAAACAGCTGAAATTATGCTAGCAGCTAGCGTAAAATCACTGGAAAGTAGCAATAAAGAGAAGGGAGACAAAACGATGCCGCAGTCCACCGGTGCGCTCGGGGAATAAGGAGAGCGGCTGGTCATTGTCGGTCCACCTGACAACGACCAGCCGCTCTCCTTATTCCCTCACTGTGTCGGTGGACTGCGGCATCGTTTTGTCTCCCTTCTCTTTATTGCAACTTCTCAGGCGTCACCTGCACTTTTTGCAGACAGAGTAGAGCCAGCATACTGTACGGAAGTACAAATCTAGGGCCTCCTTGCTGTTCATTTGTTAGATGTGCGGTGTTCTCCTGGGACTGGTGTTGCTGGTATCAGGGGCGTTTTAAGAAGTGAGGGGGCCCGTGTGCAGGATTTGCACATGGCCCCCCATCCCTTTCACCTGAGCCAGGACTGTCCAAATGTGCGGGCCGAAAAGGGGTGGGGTTTAACTGCGCTGTAAGCCCCACCCCTTTTTGCCCCGCAAATCCGGACAGTCCCACCGCAGGGGAAGGGGGAGTAATTTGGCATCTATTTCTTCCTCTCCGGAAGATATTAGAGGGAAGAAATAGATGATGAATGGCCCAACTTCCCCTGTCAACCCAGGGTGCAGGATGCATGCCACAGGGCCCCCTGTTCTGAGGGGCCCGTGTGCACTGCACACCCTGCACCCATTATAGATACGCTTATGGCTGGTATATTGTAATGCTTTTTCCTTTTTCAAGTTTATTGCTGATATTTTCGCCTAGATGTGTCATCTGTATTTTACTCTATTTACAATAAATATGTGATATTATAGTTCCAATTTGGGTCTGTCTCTCCTATATTGCAGTGTGCGCTCAGATTAATCCCTATCTCGCAGGGAAGATATATTTCTGCTCCTCCTCTCTCCTTTTCCTCCCATGCCATTTTTAGAGAGGTGAGCAGCACCTTTTTCCCTTCATTTTTTGGCCTGTACTATTTATAGAGCTGGTGCGGCTTCCTGTTTTGTGTTTGCGGAAACTAACATACGCACGGGAAAAGATAAGAAAGCCCGCTGCCATTCTTAAATTGACATCTGTATGGTTAACAGAGAGGCAAAGCCTCATGCTTTTCTGATTGTTCAGCACACAGCTGCTGTGTGATTAGAATGAAAGCATGTGTTCACTTTCATTGCAACAATTAAATGCTTATCTTTTAAAACTGCTGTTATGTCACCATTTTGTGTTTTCCTTTAAATTTGAAAGGTAATCATCATTTACATTTATTTGCAGTTTGTACAGGATTTCATTGTTTGTTGTAAACATTTTATAGACATAGGTTTTTTATATATAACTTGTAGCATATTTGCATTGCTTGTGTGTGACCTTGAGATACAAATTTAGTTTAGGTCTAATTTATGTAGATATTTATTATTTTGATATTTATGTTATAACAGCTTTGAAAGCTGAACGATTCTTTCTTAATCCTTAAATAAGCATTTATGATTTTAATCATTTTCAACATTTTAGCATATTGCAATTTTTTACACATTTTTGGGTTACTTTTGTTAATTATAATACAAAGAAAGCCTAAGAAAACCAATCTGCTTCTTAATTGAATCAATTATTGTGTTTCTTTGCTTAGCCGTGAATCATGAGGATATTAAAAAAAAAACTAAATATATGCACAATTTTCAGTTGGGAAACAAAGCCGTTCCTAAATATACGCATATGGAGAAAAGAAGCTAGGGGCGTGGTTAGCATTTCTCTTTAGTGTCTGTGCATCGTTCTTAGTGATCTGCTCTGTGCATATATACCCATATCGTAAATACGCATGGATGCTACGGATGCCCGCGGTTACGCTCAGAAAAGTTAGGGTACGGTTTGATCGGCGTAAGATGGCATAAATACGACGACCGAGGGGTGTGCCTAGGGGAGTGCTTCGTAGGTACAATGGCGTAAATATGCTAAGCTCTAGGGCATAGGATTTGCGTAGGTCTGGATCAGGCCCTAAGTCAGTAACTTAATTAATAAAGATGTAAGATGTCCATATGTGTAGTGAATCTGTAAATTCCCTAGCCCAACATCACTTCTATGTACTGTGATTAAGTCCTCATAGTCCCCAACTGAAAAATGTTCTCAGACCATCTCTGTAGTTCTCTATCTGAGACACATACAAAATGAACAACTGTAATAATAGCAACAGCAATATTTAGCAATAATTGGAAACAATGTGCGGTTCTACAGATCTACTTTATTGATTGTGAAATAGGAAAGGAAAAAAAAAATTATTGAGACATATTTAGATGATCATTAAGATAGATTCATTCCAAGGACGTATAAACTTCTTGTCCTGTTCTGGCGAATCACTTGGTGCCTGGAAAGGAAAATAACATTTAGTGTTATTTCTATTAACCAACACTATGAGCGGTTAGAGTGAACATTGCAAAGCACAAACATACATCTGGTATTGACATATAAATTGATGAGAGCGTGTCATGTGACAACTAACAACCCATCACATGACTCTAAGGACTGGAACCACGGAAGAGAGGAGAGAACTTCCCTGGACCTGAGGGCAGATACACTACCATAAGGCAGACTTAACAGTGAGGTACATATCAGCGGACCGTGCACTGATCCGCTCCTATGTGTAAAACCCTGCCCCTACTGTATAATTTAAATCCTCCCCTACCAAGAGGTGAAGATATGCCCCATTGGACGGATCTTCTATCATACAGAACATCTGGAGGGCGCATTTTGTCCCCTATTCACACTTAATAATGTTACTAAATACATGCAGGGCATGTGCATATATTGGCGTTTTTATTCAATTTGCACATGCGCGATCCAGAGTTTACGCAAAGCAATCAGATACGCACTGAGCTCATCTCCATACCTGGTGAAATCCGTAATAAGGAACGTGCCAGTAGTCTGTGAGATGCAAGTTAAGAAAAGTTGGGGGGGGGGGGGAATTAAATAGGGCTGAATGGGTTTTGCAACTTTGCACGTACTTTNGCAACTCTGCATGTACTTTAGCAAACTATGCACAACAATACACATAGAGAGTTAAGGCAGCCCTGTGGTGGGAATGCACTTGTCACTTAGGTGCGTAGTACTGAGAATCTGCGTATACTTATTTCCTTCTTATCTGTGGATCAGGCCCTTTGCGCACGTAAGTAGGATGTTATAAGTAAAGCTGGATTTCGGCCCGATATTACCAATAAGCAGCATTTTCCTCCAGGTTTCTAAGTGGCATTGATGATAACATTACACTTCTATTCATGCAGTGAATTCATGATTACTATTCAGAACATTTGAAGAATGACATTATTTGTTTTTGGATAACACTGAAGCGCTGGATAGTTGAAGCAGTCTTGCCGCACTTCCATTCAGTGATATAGTGTTCAGCCTACATGTACTTGTATAATGGTTTCTTTTTGTTTTCTATTATTATTTTAATTGCTAACAGTAATTTCTGAATGAATCTAGTATTTTTACAGTGCAAAAGAAATGACTGGATGCACATAATGATTTCTGTGTTTAAAACAAGGACTCTGGAGTTAGTAATGATTTTATTTTGTAATGATTATAACATTAATCCTTTTGGACCGGATCCAACATGGAGGTCTGTAAGTCAGCACATGGGAGAGGGGTGAACTCACCTGTCATTACCCCCTCACGTACATGTCCAGAATCCTATCTTAAAATCTCTGCACGGATCTGCGTTCCTAAAACTGTAGATCCGTGCTTATGGGTCTATGCGCACACGTACCTACATCTGCATGTCTATAGCTGGCCCCTCAAGCAGGGATTAGGCATGCAGCTGTCTGGTAACTCACTGAGTTCTTTACAATAGGAGTTCCATGGCAGAACATCTAGTGTGCGCATGCGCAATGCCCAAAAGTCACCTGACTTCCGCAAGCAGCTTTCTGAAGTTGTGTGACATTTTTATTTTAGGATCAGGCCCTTTGTGATTATGTAACCTATATAAGATACTATGTATAGTCTCATGCAAATATTTGCCTTTCAAGCATAACTTGCATTGTCTTATAATAGTAATAATAATAACAATAATAATCAGTGAAATGGCCTGCTGTAGCTTATAAGCATTAGCTCTCACGAATAGACCCCTCAATACTCTGGTCATCACTCCACCACCACCACTTTGGCCCCACCATCTCCATCTGTTTTCTATCTCTGCCTTTTGTATAATATTTTGCATTGTTTTTGCATTGTACTCACTAGTTTACTATTTTTACCATCTCTATTATTGTGTATTCCCTCTTGTCTCTGTATGGCACTGTGGATACAGCGTGGGGCCTTATAAGTTAATAATAACAACAATAATAATAATAATATATTTAATAAAAGATAGATTGAGTCCCAGTGGCTGCCACATTACTTCTTTCAGTAACTACAATGGTATGAAGTCTGCATACATCTAGGAGGTCTAGGAGTAATTACTTATTATATACAATTACTCCTACATCCCCCTTGTGGTAATCCAATGGGTTTTTCAACCTCCCAAACCTGTCTCAAATCCTGAGCCCCAGAATCAATCTTCTTTCATTGTTTCTGGTACTGTCCCGTTATGAATTATTTTTTGGCTACAAATGAAATCCCTGAATCAAATCCAGTCATAGTAACTAGTTCCTGTTACAGCGGAAGGATCCATATTGAGGATGCTTCACTTAAATCAGTGTGCTAAGAGACTACAGACAATTGTTACTAATCATTAGCTCAGCCAGCAAGAAAACAATATTGAAAAATATTATCCAAAGTATCACCTCTTCCATAACTCTATACAAACAATTGTTCCATATATTTTGTATGAACCATATTGAATAATATAGATTTTTCAGTGTGTGGGGAATCTATATTTCTACCTTATACCAAAATATTTAATTGTTCATACTTAACAACTTTAGTCACAGTACTTGGTATGAGTACAGAACTACTTTCAAATGACCCACTGAATGTAATAGAAGACTTCTGGGTCAACCAGTTATCTACATTTTTGCTCAACTACCTCCTACTGGGTTTTTCGCTCCCCCTTCCCCAGGTAAAAACTGTATGTCCTGTTTCAGCTTTGCATGGAAATGTATTACTAACATACACTGAGCAATGATGAATCTCTGAATGTATTACTAAAGATAAAAATTTAAAAAAATGGACTTGAAACACATTTCTGTGTTTCACTATTATGGTTGTGCTCAGGTAAACCTTTCCCAAAATAAGGAACCTTGGGCCAGATCCAGACCTAAGTGCAGTTTAAGTATAATCTCGTAGCGTATTTACACAATCATAAGTACTATGCACTCTCTCGGGCATCCCCCTCAGTCACACGTAATTTACTTGATTTGAGTACTAAACCCTACCTAAACTTTTACTTGTGTAATTATGGTCGTACGTAGTGGATTGTCGCATGTAACGGCCTAACCCGGCCCATAATCTACAATTTAAATGCCTCCGTCCGCCTACAGAGCATATTTCCAGCCTTCGTAAGGATGTCCCGCCCCTTCAAACGTATTTACGAGGAAGGTACGCACAATTAGAGTTGTGACGAACATCTGCCGCGTGCATGTGCAGTACATACAAAAAAAGTCAAAGTTACGCAAGTGGCTAACGTAAATACGCTTTCATACTGACCTCTGGCCCATTGTGCCATGCATGGCTGGGCCCACCTGAACCTAAAAAGTTATATAGGGCTTCAAGAATCATTAAATCTTTGTTTAGTTATCAATTAGCAGCTAATGGCTCCCTGCAGAGATCAGAGATTGAAGCTGATGTCACCCATTCAATGTCCTACAGAAAGACTGTATGACTCGCCCTATGCATTAAATGGGCGATCAGCCATCAGCTCTATTGTCTGAACTCTGCAGGAAGCCAGCACCTGCTAAAAGGTAAATAAACAGTTTTAATGATTTGCTTATTAGCTTTCCACCATGTCGCAAAATTAACATCTTAGATTGGAAAGCTATATCTGAGCCCCGCAGTAATTACATTACCACTGACATTTTGGTGTTGTGACATAAGGGTGCTGTGATTACACTGATGTATTTTGTCTCAGACATGTCTTTGCTTTACAAATAAATAAAATGTATTTTTGGAAAGGATTAAGCCAGGGCTCAACAAATACTAGTCGCCTGTTCACAATGGCGACTAGAAAATGGGAATTGGGGACTGGATTCACATAAATGAGCAGCTGCCGTTAGCAACTGGTGAGGTCACCCTGCAGCTGCTTTCTAATACCGCGTTCAGATTGCCACTGCCTAAAAAGCCAGCTTTTTAGGTAGTGGGCAAAATGTTGACAATTTTAGCCTGGTGTGTTCAGACTGCGCTGAAAACACCGGCTTTTTTTTTTCTCTTTTTTTTAATTTTTTTTACAAGCTGGCTGCTATTTAAATAGCCGGCTTTTCACCGCAGTGTGAACGGGTGAAGCCGGCTTTTAAAAAAGCCGGCAAAAACCCTTCTTTTTAGCCGGGTCTAAGACCCGGCTAAAGAGACCCGGCTTCACCGTTCACATTACCAGAAAAAGCCGGGGTTTTCATGAAAGCCGGCAATTTCATGAAAACCCCGGCTTTTTCATGGTAATCTGAACGGGGTATAATTCGTCAACTAAAACTACTGAGACAGATGTCCGATGCTGACTGTCCTTGTAGTTTCAGCAGGCAGGTGAGCTGTGACCAGGTGCCTGTTAATGTTCAGCATGGCATCATTTTTTTGTGATCTTATCTATGAATATTATTAAGAATAATGGACTAGATCCAGATTGTGCAGCTGCCGCAGCACTCACAGCCCAGAGCACAGCTGCGGCAGCAGATCTCTGAAACCAGGATCACCGCTGGATCCTAACTCCTATCCGTGCGAGTGGAGACCACTTCGCAAGACCCTACCTTAATATCTGCACTGCTTAAACAAACCCTTACCATGCAATTTCCACACCTCCCTCTTCCCACCTTGTGTGTATGACAAATACATCCTGCCTTGTCCCACCATCAGGAACACTTCCATAACGGAAGTCTGGATCTGGAGGATCCGCATCTGTAATGGAAATGTGTTACGTGCACTTGCAAAATGCGTTTTTTACGCTTCTTGCAACCATTTTGGGAGGTTTGGCTCTGGTCCATTAATAATAACGCCAGAAATAGTTTCATAACATTATTTGAACATTTTCAAAAAAATGTTAATTCTCAAACTACATGTTGATTTTAAGGTTATTGGCCCTTATCCAGACTAGATTGTTTAACGCACGCAAGCGGACCTAAATTACGCACTCCTAAGGATAATGCACTCCCTCTGCCACTCATCTTGCACATGCATAACTTTGCTGACTTACGTGTTCAGAATCTTACCTTAACTTTTACTTGTGTATCTCTGGTGGTACATGACACCTCATCGTACAAAAGTGCCTAACCCAGCCCATACTGCTCAATCTAAATGCCCCGCTCTACCCACAATGCACATATTCAGCTTGCGTAAAGATGTCACGCCCTATTATTCGGAGTTACATAAAAGTTACGTAGATAAGAGATGCGATGAGTAACATCTGCATTCCCACAGCTAGATTTACGAATGCCGCGTCCTTATTAAGTCTGGATCAGACCCATTATGCTTAACATTTGGTGTAGAAAAAATATTATTTTTACCTGTAATTAGTGGTGAAGCTCAATTATCATTATCCAAGTCCAACACCAAGTAGGCTTTCAGGAAGCTTTACTACATTATTAGCAACGTTACCAAGACTCCCAACAAGTGCAGAAACTGGAACATGGAGGCCGACACTAAGGAATAACGTAACATCATAAAAGAGATCACCAAGGTTGGGTTTCTGAAAAAAAAACCAAGGATACTACAGATTAACCACAATTCACATGTGTATTCTGCTAAATGATGAATCATAATTATTTCTAATGTTTTACAGTAAATGGAAATAAGTCAGCAATGATCATCATCTCCCATGTTTTAGTTTATATAATCTCTTCTAAGACTATGATTTACCAAACTGCAGACTGTAAAAGCACTAATCACTGTGAATTTACAAGCTGGATTTGAAAGGGAAATAATAAGGAAATAATGGACCTAATTCAGAATTACGTACGCACGTAACTAGTTAAGCATAGTAAGTTACGTGATTTTCAACTGCGCATGTGCAGTAACCATTTGCGTACTGAAAATTCCATTCTGAAATTACGTCCGTCCTCCTAACTTAAGAAGACTGGGAGGAACACGGGATTCTATTTATATTTCAAGGCGCGGTTATTAACTTTCGCGCTGAACTTAGGAAATCATCTATGCGGATCTCAAGGTAGCTTTTCAGTTGCAGATTTTCATTTAGGTTTTCATATTCTGTACTTAACTTAAGAACACATGACTTTTGTAATTTAAGGCAGCAAGCTTTCATTATTAGATTACATGCCGTACCTGTTGTTAATTAAACCAACGCTTTAGAAGCTACTCAGAGGTTAATAAACAATCCAGTATGAATGAGCTTTATCTGGTAAAATGTTTTGGTACATGTTTGTGTATTTAAGTGATATGTAACTTTTATTTAGTTTATTAATACTCATTATTAGTTTAACACAAATGTCAATATATGTTAAATAACATTTTAACAAATGTTTAAAAGTTAAACTTAGTAAACTAAAATAAAATAAATTTATTCACAAACATAAAAATGGGAAAGATCCCATTGGCCGGCTGTGAACAGCTGATTGCATGCTCACGGCCACCCACTACTGTATTAACCTGAAGTAAAGGCCCTGTGGGGCCGCAGTCAGCCAGTACAGGGTTGCCGGAATGATGAACCTGGCGGCCCTGTACTGGCTACCGCGGCCCCTTGGAAGCTCTAAGGGGCCGGGGGGGTAGGGTGCCATATGCCCCCCGAGCCGCTCCGCTCCGCCATTAGTGGTATTAGGGGACTGTGGAACCAGGGCACTGTGAGCCTTAAACAGCGCCCTGGTTCCTCGGCAACGATGTGCTGGGCGTGATGACGTCATGGATGTCACGCCCAGCACATATTAGGAAGAAGCTGAGGAGCAGCCGCACAGGAAGAAGATGGAGAAAGGAAGGAAAGATGAAAGCACTGAAAGGTAAGAACAGAGAGGGAGTCAGTATGTGTGTGGGGACATGAGAAAGTATAGGCAGTGTGTGTGTGACAGTATGGGTAGGGTGATGATATGGGCAGTGTGTGTGCAACAGTATGGGCAGTGTAATGGTATGGGCAGTGTGTGTGTGTGTGTGTGTGTGTGTGTGCAACAGTATGGGCAGTGTGATGGTATGGGCAGTGTGTGTGTGTGTGTGTGACAGTATGGGTAGTGTGATGGTATGGGCAGTGTGTGTGTCTGTGACAGTATGGGCAGTGTGATGTTATGGGCAGGGTGATATGGGCAGTGTGTGTGTGTGTGTGTGTGACAGTATGGGCAGTGTGATGGTATGGGCAGGGTGTGTGACAGT
>WWET01004839.1:74054-84427 GCA_011038615.1 Limnodynastes dumerilii
AGTACTGCCCGAATTTCGGGAGTCTCCCGGACATTCCGGGAGAGTCGGCAACCCTGGTTTATTTACCACAGTAAAAATACACCTCATAGTGTTTTCACGGAGTATTTTTAGCCAAACAGAAGTATATTATGATCAGTAATTAAATGGTAAAGTGGTCTATGCTGTTCCAACTCATCATTTATAAATAGTAATTATGATGAGTTGCTCCTGTCTCAATCATATAATACTTTGCCATTTTATTTACCAGGTTATATGCTCCTCTTTACATCTAATACATGTAGGGTACATTAGGGTTTTAAGAGTGGCACAGTATAATATTTAAGGTATATTAGGTGACAGACTAAACAGGGCTTCTGTTTCAGTTTTAATTGGACAGTCCGAGTGCTGCTCTCTTTGTATTTGTATGTATTTGCCCATTTTGCCATATTAAATATATACACACACACACACACACATACACACCCCAATGGTCACCATGGCAACCACTGACAGCACGCCAAATAGGAAAATGCACAGATGGGGCAAATACTTGCAAAAATAAAAAATCACACTTTAATCTAGCACTATGAGCACGTGAATATACAGGACAACTTTTAAAACCAAAACATGGACAAAAAATAAAAAAAATAATTCATCAAAAATCAGAAAATGTGATATAATGTTCCGATAGTGTTCAAGTGCCCTTATTTTCAAAGCGTGTTTAGTCTTTCCTATATAGGAAAGACCACATTTGCACTATAAGAGGTACACTACAAAAGTTTGTATGTTTTATGCAAAACTTATTTGCACCATCAGATGAATAAAAGCCTTTATCTTTCAAAATAAACTGACAATTTTTGCAGATTCCACATGGAAAGCAACTCTTTAGAGATGACAACATTAAATTCTGAGCTGAATCTAGAGGAAGAAGACTTGGCGCTGATAGGGATATTAAAGTTTTAGCTCTACGGAATTTTACTATAGGATTTAGTGAAAGGTGGGGAAATAAGACGGGATCCAATTGTAGAACTGACCTTTGTTTCTTGACAATATTTTTTATTTCCCCAAAGTTTGTTATAATTGGTAATTAAAGCACAATCCACCTTATCTTGTTGAGTAGAGCTTAAAATATTTCTGGAACTGGTTCTATAAGATAACAAGGATGATCTATCTAATCGGCAAGCCCTAAGATAACTCTTTTCAATTAAAGATAAGGGGTAATTTATTTCTTGAAATCTATGTATATATATATATATATTAAAGATTGCTCATCAAATTTTCCAGGGATGAACAATTGCGCCGAAGACAGAGAAAATGTGAATAGGGTACATTGTCTTTCCATTTTTTCAAATGGTAGCTACCATATTCAAGATAGCTGTTGCTATCAACTTCCTTAAAATGAGTATAGGTGGAAACCCCCACAGCTGACTCAACCTCAGGGGCTTGCAGAACCAGGTCCAAAAATTCGATTTGAGGACCCCTGAATTTAGATGTAAATCGGAGGCCATAATCATTTGATTTAAGTTTTTCAACAAACTGATTGAACTTAACTCAGAACCCCTCCATACAAGGAGCACATCGTCAATGTAGCACCTGCAGATTTTGATATAGGCACTATAGGGTTGGCCATAGACACAATCCCGTTAACAGCTGCCAAGATAGAGATTAACGAAGCTGGGAGCAAAGATTGTGCCCATGGCAGTACCCCTTATCTGTAGATACATTAGGCTGGATCCAGACTTAAGTAAGTGCTTGAAATTAGTTACTCCTGGGCTAAACCATGTTGATTGTAGGTGAAGTCAAGTTAATTGTATTCTTTGCATGCAGGGATATATCTTTGAATTGCTTACTGCACACAGATACTGACCAGCTTTACTATGACACTGTTATTTAGACTTGGGATAGGAAACATCACCTTTCAACTCTAATACTGTTTGCAACAGATGAAATATGACTCCCCTGCAATCGACATGGTTTAGCCCAGGAGTAACTAATTTCAAACACTTACTTAAGTCTGGATCCAGACCAATGACTCTAAAAATACAAAATATTTTTTCCAAAACCAACTGGGAGCATAAAATGAGGAAATCAATCATGTCAACACTCAAAGAGATATCCCTTTCCAAGACGCTCCTTAACACCTCCAGCCCCCAGGCATGGGGGATGGATGTGTATAAGGCCTCCACGTCAATGGAGCACCAACTAAAGGAAGAGTTCCACTCCAGACTCGCCACTAGTTGGAGTACTAGGGCCGAGTCCTTTAAATAGGAGTTTAAATAAATAGAAGTTTTACTACATATTTTTTATTTTATTTTTAAATAGAAATCAACTAATTCAGAGACCTTCGCTGTGACCGACTCAATCCCCGATTGAGTCGGTCTTTATGCAATTTATAGAGCTGATAGAAAGTTGCAATCCTTGGGTATCTATTGAACAGATAATTATATTTATTTAAGGAGGTACAATTTTTCTCTAACCCAATTTGCAACAGTTCCTCTAGCTCAGAAACAAAGTTATTTGTAGGGTCACCATTTAATACAGAGTAAAAAGTGGCATCACTTAATATTCGTTGACATACCATTATATACTTGACCCTGTCTAAAATTGTAACCCCCCCCCTGTCAGCTTGCTTTATAATTATATCAGGGTTGGCCATAAGTTGTTTTGAAGCATTCTTTTTCCTACTATTAAAATTACTGCCAATCTATGGCAGTTCAGTAAATAACTCAATATAAGGACCCCTAGATTCTAGAGGGAAAATTTAGTTTTAGATTTAGGTTTTAAAGCAGGATTGGTGGTTTCCACGCCTAGGGAGCTAGGTGGATCCACTGTATTTTTCCTCAAGTCTATTTTCAAAAAACGCTGTTTAATGGTCAAGTTGCGTGAATATTTAGGTTTGAAGTTTTGGTGTAATAGAGGAAACCAGCAATAATTGAATTTTTGAAGGAGGACCCTGAGAACTGTGGCCCTGCCCTAAAAAAGGACCATCCATTTGTGTCGATGGTAGGTTAGGGTGAAGGCCAGCAACTGATGTTCCAGGCACAGGAGATTTTGTGGTATCAGACGATGTTTCTTAAACTTTGAACCTATTAGCAAGGGGAATAACATTCTTACCTTGCTTAGGTTTCTCAGTACTCGAATTTTGTTTTTGAACTTTTAACCAAGTTTTGCCTTTGTTAGGTAAGGATTTTACATTATTCCCTACAAGGTGGTTTTGTGTTAGCAGCACCAGTAGGGGGTTCTCAAGTCCCACTGTTCTTTACTTTATTAAGACCTCTATTGGGATTTGAATGAGCTGCCTTCAACTTGGATTTATTAGTATGAAGGGGATTTATGTCTTTACCTTTTTTGGCCCAATCCCTAACCTGATTTAATATATAGTCTCTAAGGTCTAAGTGTCTCAAATTTCAGACTCTGTGTAGCACTTAATATTGATGAACCGTTTAAAACAGATAAATCAGAAAAAGAATCAAAATTAATGAGAATTGAGGAGAATACTATAAAAATTAAACAGGGTAAATTCCAACGTGACCTTAGAGATTGTAAATTAAATCAGGTTAGGGATTTGGGCCAAAAAAGGTGAAGACATAAATCCCCTTCATACTAATAAATCCAAGTTGAAGGCAGCTCATTCAAATCCCAATAGGGGTCTTAATAAAATAAAGAACAGTGGGACTCGAGAACCCCCTACTGGTGCTGCTAATAGTAATTAAAGCAGAACCACCTTGTAGGGAATTATGTAAAATCATTATCTAACAAAGGCAGAACTTGGGTAAAAGTTCAAAAACAAAATTCAGGTATTGGGAAACCTAAGCAATGTTATTCTCCTTGCTAATAGGTTAAAAGTTTTAGAAACATCGGCTGATACCCCGGAATCTCCTGTGCCTGGAACGTCAGTTGCTGGTCCTTTTTTAGGACAAGGCCTAAGTTTTCAGGGTCCTCCCACCAAAAATTCAATCATTGCTGGAGTTTCCTCTATTACACCAAAACGTCAAAAAAAGACAACTAGAAGGGGCAAATGAGGCTCCAAAGTCTCCAATAAAAAAGAAAATAACATAATAGATAGGAACATCTTTAATCTCTCAACTGTTCCCTTAACCAATATGGCTGTTAGTTTATTAAAAAGGGGCTATCATTCGCCCCAACTTGTGCACCCAATAAATTTGCCTACACCATTGATGTATCCAAATTGTCACACAACTTGACCCTTAAATGGCATTTTTTGAAAAGAGACTCTAGGAAAAAAACAGTGGATCCACCTAGCTCCCTAGGCGTGGAAACCACCAATTCTGGTTTAAAACCTAAATCTAAATCTGAGTTATTTACCTTAAAAAGGATTTTGATAAATTAGATTATCCATGTCAATGGATATTGAGTGAGCAAACTTTTGACTCCGTATTAAATGGTGATCCTACAAATAACTTTGTTTCTGAGCTAGCGGGACTGTTGCAAATTGGGTTGGAGAAAAATTGTATCTCCTTAAATTAATATAATTATCTGTTCAATAGATACCCAAGGATTGCAACTTTCTATCGGCTCCCTAAATTGCATGAAGACCGACTCAATGCCCCTGGACAACCCATTTTCTCAAGGATTGCGTCGGTCACAGCAAAGGTCACTGAATTCATTGATTTCTACATTAAAAATATGTAGTAGAACTTCACTCCTATTTAAAGGACTCATCCCAAGTACTCCAACTAGTGGAACTATTGTGGCACTATTCCTTTAGTTGGTGCTCCATTGATGTGAAGGCCTTATACACCTCCATACCCCATGCCTGGGGGCTGGAGGTGTTAAGGAGAGTCTTTGAAAGTGATATCTCTTTGAGTGTTGACATGATTGATTTCCTCATTTTATGCTCCAAGTTTGTTTTGGAAAAAAAATATTTTTTATTTTTAGAGTCAATGGGCCTGATCCAGACCTAGTTAAGTGCTTGAACTTAGTTACTCCTGGGCTAAACCATGTTGATTGCAGGGGAGTCATATTTCATCTGTTGCAAACAGTATTAGAGTTGAGAGGTGATGTTTCCTATCCCAAGTCTAAATAACAGTGTGATAGTAAAGCTGGTCAGTATCTGTGTGCAGGAAGCAATTCAAAGATAAATCCCTGCATGCAAAGAATACAATTAACTTGACTCCCCCTGAAATAAACATGGTTTAGCCCAGGAGTAACTAAGTTCAAGCACTTAACTAGGTCTCGATCAGGCCCAATGTATCTGCAGATAAGGGGTACTGCCATGGGCACAATCTTCCCTCCCAGCTTAACTAATCTCTATCTTGGCAGCTGGGAGTGGCATTGTGTCTATATAAAAATGTACAAGCGCTACATTGATGATGTGCTCCTTGTATGGAGCAGTTCTGAGTTACAGTTCAACCAGTTAACTTAAGAACTTAACTCAAATGATTATGGCCTCTGATTTACATCCAAATTCAGGGGTCCTCAAATCGAATTTCTGGACCTGGTTCTGCAAGCCCCTGAGGTTGAGTCAGCTGTGGAGGTTTCCACCTATACCCATCTTAAATATGGTATCTGCCAAATGAATAAATAAAAAAAAATGTACCCTATTTACAGATTCTCCGTCTTCTGTGCAATTGTTCTTTCTTGGACAAATTTGATGAGCAATCCTTAATCTATATTCATAGTTTTAAAGAAAGATAATTTTTTTTTTATTTAAAAGAGTTATCTTATGGCTCGCTATTTAGATAGATCATCCTTGTTATCTTATAGAACCAGTTCCAGAAATATTTTAAGCTCCACTTAACAAAATAAGGTGGGTTGTGCTTTAATTACCAATTATAACAAACTTGGGGGGGAAATCAAAAATATTGTCAAGAAACACTGGTCAGTTCTACAATGGGATCCCGTCTTATCTCCCTACCTTTCAAAAAAAAATTCTGTACAGCTAAAACTTTTAAATCCCTATTAGCGCCAAGTTTTCTGTACAGCTAAATCTTTTAAATCACTATTAGCGCCAAGTTTTCTACCTCTAGATTTAGCTCAGAATTTAATGTTGTCATCTCTAAAGGGTTGCTTTTCATGTGGGAGCTGCAAAAAGTGTCAGTTTATTTAGAAAAATGCTTTTATTCACCTGATGGTGCAAATAAGTTTTGCATAAAACAAATGTCTAATTCTAATACTACTTTTGTAGTGTACCTCTTACAGTGCAAATGCGGTCGCGCTTTGAAAATCCGGGCACTTGAACCCTATCAAACATTATTAGTAAAAGTATGTTACACAGTGTTTCCCGTCATTTCAAAACGGTACACTCAGATAGCGTGGATAGCCTTACTATTAGGGCCGTTGAACATGTGACATCAGATAGATGGGGTGGTGACAGGCTCAGAATACTCTCACAAAGAGAGGGATATTGGATTACTACAACATACGACATACAACAGCACAGAGGAGGACTGGAGACATTTCGGGGGGAATAGAAGAGGACTGGCGACATACAGCGGCACAGAGAAGGACTGGAGACATACAGCAGCAGCATAGAGGAGGACTGGAGACATACAGGGATAGGGAGGTGTTTGTAAGCTAAATATTAAAATATAGAAAGTGGTTAATGTAAGGAAAAAGTGTATAGACATAACAATAGCCTTGATACTGTCAATTAAAAAAAAAACAAAAATAAACCTATGTGCCCTTATTACGCAGTCAATGCAGTGAAATATATAAAAAGTACAACACATTCTATTTGTATTTGTACAGCTAGGAACTAGGAAGAAAAACTAATGAGGTTACTATAGTTATTACTGTGTGGCATAATTTTTTGAGGTGGGAACATTACTGTGTGGCATAATCCTATAAACACTTGACATTACTGTGGGGCATATTCCTGTGAACTTGGATCATTACTAAGTGTGACCTAGGAGTATTACTGTGTGTCATAATTATGTGAACTAGGTGACACTACAGTGTCACAATCACCTGTAAGCTAGCTTAATACAGTGAGACATAATCACGTAAACTAGAGGCATTTCTGTTTGACATAATCCTGTGATCTTGGATCATTACTCTGTGGCATAATTATGTGTCCATGGTATATTATTGTTGTGTGGCATAATTATGTGACCTGGGGATATTACTATATGTCATTATTTTTATTTGTTTTACTTTTTATTGGACACATTTAGCATCTTAGCGCCAAAAAAATGAACACAACTGCATCTGCTGTCCCCTGCTGGCCACTATCCTTTTACCCCAACGCTTATCTGCTAGATTTTAGTCTGGTAGGAGTCACCTCTTTAAATGGGGTCTTTTAGAAGTAGAGGCAGCCGAAAACCAATTTCTGGCTGTCTCTATTACGAAAAGGCTGCCATTTTCAAAAACCCATTCATTTTTCAGAGAAATACCGCACCGACCACACCAACTGTAGAGACCCGCCGCACTGACCGGAGAGACCAGCCACACCAATTGGAGAGGTGAGTAATACTCTCTGGGGAGTTTTAGGGTTATGCAGAGGGGAATGGAGGATTAGGTTTATGGTGATGAAAGGGGAGTGTTAGGGTTAGACTAATAGAAAGGGAGTCTTAGGGTAAGGATTAGCATAAGGGTTGGGGTTAAATTTATACTTACCATTCGATCCACCTGTTTTAATCTAACCTTCCAACAGCTAATGGCTTAGTGTGATCGCTCCTGGTGTGTTCCCCTTGGGCACAACTTTTCTCTGGACCCCATAGTAGCTGCACTACTGCTGCACATGGTAGTTCCTCCATTAATCACAAAAGCAATGATCAGTTTTATTGTTAAACTACGGCCCATCTGAGCTCTTGTTTTTTTGTTTGTAGATTTTAGCATTTTCACCCCTGCTGGGGTGCACATTTTGGGCCGTATTCAGACCTCTGGCCGCATTGCAGGTCTGAATACGGCCCTTTATTCTTTTTCGTTATTGCTCTCAACTCCAGACCCATCTCTCATTCTCTAACTCTCTTATAATATATTATATAATACTATACTATACTAAATCACTTAATTCAAATGTTAAGCTCACTGTGTAAGCAATCTAGACTATGCCACTGAGAACTTGATTCCTGGGGAATTTCCTTTTCAGATTCTTGCATCCATTGAGTTTTTAGTGGGAATACCGATAGGTCAAAACTAATTGCAATCTGTTAAAAGTATTGGGGTAGATCCAGAACTACGTGTGTGCGTACGTATTTTCGCGGTGCATATTTTTTAAGGTCGCTACACTCCCCACGGCACACCCCTTGCACGGACGTATTTTCTCAAATTACGCGACCCAAACCCTACCTTAACTTTTCCTAACGTAACAGCATACGTCCGCTAACGGACGTACAGACTACGCGAACGTACGCAGCTTAGCACGCCCATACTGTACACTTTAAATGCTTAGCACGCCCATACTGTACACTTTAAATACCACCCCCCACCTACTTCACGTAAAACGCACGTATTGTTCACTAACGTAAATTTGGCACGCCCACACGTAAGTATTTACGTGTGAAATACGTGAATCACCCATACGTTCTCAAATACGCTACGTGAATGTGCGTATTTTCTGTGGTGCGCATGCGCAGTTCTTACAAATCTGCGAATTTACGTCTCCGCCACACGTAAATTCGCGGAAATGCGTAGTTCTGGATCTGCCCCATTATCTGTAGATTCAATTGCAGCATAGGTTGTAGATCTACATGTGACATTGTGAAGAGTAAGGATTACTTATTATTTCCATGGAAAGAAAGTTCTGGCTGAATTTTTTGCTACAGCAGCCAAATAGGATACAAGATAATAGGATGTAACCTCAGCAACAGTACATTATGTTCGAAATCTGTCATTTTCTTTTCAGATTAAGGTAAGTCGATTGGAAAAACTAATAAACACAAAGTTCTTATAACAAACATTGATGAAGAGCCAGTACCTGCATATTCTCTTGAAGTATAAACACGTAAAAGAAAAACAGGAGACAATGACCAGTGCAGTCTATCTTTCCTAATTACTACTGGATATATATAATAAAAAACATAAACACATAATCCTTCAGTCAGGTAAAAGTGACCAGTATAAGTATATAATACAATGTTGCCTTTTGTCCAAACATGAATCACCCCCATGCGAGTGTACAGCAAAAGGGTTGTAAGCAGTCAAAGCATGGCTCTTATGCATGTCTTGTGAGAACGCCACAAAAAAACCCCGGACCATCCTCAGTACACAGCAGAGACTGTGAAAATTTTCCGAAAAACTTATTTTTGGTGACATGGGTACAGTGTGGTGGAGAGGGGTGTCCACCATCCAATACTTATTGTACCCTAGTGATCACCATATACCCCATGTAGCAATTAACATAACCCTTTTTATTGTTTTTGTCTTTTATATAGCATTGGTGCGGTATGCATTCTCCGGTTAGAAAATCCCTATTTCAAAATTCTCTATTTCGAATGCTAAATTGTGAAAATTCGCATTTAGAATTTTCGCTATTTCAAATTTTCTTATTTTTTACACGTTCCCATTTCGAAACGATTTTATTAAGAAACATTCACATTTCAAACATGTTTCTATTTCGAATGTGTTATTTTCGAATGCTCTCTATTTTTTCGAATTTTCGCAATTGCGAAAGTATCTAAATTATAAGATAAAGATTTATAAGATAAACATAAGATATATAGTCTGTATTGTGTGGCGGTTTTTAAGATGAAGTGGGAATATTATAGTGGAGACTAGAACACTGTCTGCAGGGGCGGATTGGGAAATTAAAGTGGCCCTGGAAAAAAAAACCTTAAAGTGGCCTCGGGGGCGGGGCCCAATCAACTGTAGGCGGGGCCAACACAAAGTGGGCGGGATTACCAATTACCAATTATTGATACCCATATTGGTGGTAGGCAAGGCTAATCCAACATGTAATTATAGACTAAGTCATATTAACGCAAGCCATAACTTATGCACAAATAAAAGGCTATTAAGTATTTTGCTGCACCCTAAATATTTAGGGCTGGAGTCACAACCCCGGATGTATTGCACATGTGTCCAGGATATAACGATAATAGCTACTATGCATGCGTGCTAACTAATTCACCTAATCTATGTATCATTTAGTTACGTAGATTGCATATATGCTGTCTTAAAGACCACATATAACAAAATGATACATAGATTACGTAAAATAGTTACCACGCATGCGCAGTAGCTATTATCGTTATATCCCGGACGCATGTTCAATAGAGATATTTGATCCTTTGCACTCACGGAATGAATAAATTATTATAATGCTATTCTATATACTTAAAGCTATACCAGAAATGTAAATTCCACATACTGCAATACATGTTAAGCTGACGCAAAAGTATTCCCCTTCTGGAAAGCCCTATACTAAATATGAACGTGTGCCCACCAAACATGGGCACTATAAACGGAGTCATAATGATTGCTGGGCACAC
>WWET01004840.1:0-12628 GCA_011038615.1 Limnodynastes dumerilii
ACACCTTGCCTGTCCGGCACTAACTAAACACAAATCACACCTGAATCCTATATAAATAAATAGCACTTTGCAACACCAGCAGTCACAGAGGATACAGGTTCTCTCACACACACGGATTTTGTAGTCCTTCCCTGGATAGTGAGCGAGATTGCTCCGGCTAGAAGGTCTATTACCTGCAGCTGACAGGTGTCAGCCCTAATCAAACTGGCAGCAGCCAGAGAGCCCAAAGACCCAGATTGGGCCTAATGGATGGTGGACCCCCCCTTTCTTCCAACCAAATCCAGTGACCCTGTCACAATATATACTGGAGGGTGGTAGAATCAGAGGGAATGTGCGGATAATGAGGTCAGTGAAAGGGTAGTTGATAAGTGGAATAGTCTCCCATCTGAGGTGTTAGAGGTAACACAGTAGTACAGTGTAAACATGCTGGGGATAAATATAAGGAAATCCTAAATCTCAAACTAAATTGAGGGTAAATAGGGTCTGGGGTCAGTATAGTTTTAAATAAACAACTGATTAGACTGAATGGGCCGTGTGGCTCTTATCTGCCGTCACTTTCTATGTTTCTATGTCTGTAAATATAGGATCCCCCTAAATTCAGAACCGTCGCATTTGACTCCACTCAAACTACTCATCTACCCTAAACACCACCCAAATAGACAGCACGAGGCCATAATTCTGCACTGATTTAGGGCTGTTTCAGCCGCTTGAAATAGTTTCGGAGATTTCCTCTTGTGAAATTGCAAATGCAAAGCTTCAGAGGCGATCTGTACGTTGCTGCTATGACCCATAATGGACATCTCCTAGACCGTGAGATGAGTGGCGTTTTTTTAATCATAAAGCGCAGCCTGTTGTGTCTCGGAGTGACATTCCTCATCGGTGCCTCTGTCAGGACTCCGGAGAGATTTCATTCCTTTCCCGCTCGCAGACGGGGAGATTTGATTACCCTTTGCCTCGACGGACTCCGGTTTTTCTATTTGCTTATTCAAATGATGTTTTTACTGTGCGATGCAGCCGGCCCACTCGATGATGAAAGTGCACAGCCGGATAGAAAATAAGCAGAGATCATAAATATATTGGTGATGTTACCCATGCTACACTCACTTGCAGGGGAAGAATTGGACTGAATTGGCCCCCAACACGCAAGGAGCAAATCCGTACTAATAGACGGATGCTGAGCACTCAAAGACTGATGCTGAGCACTCATAGACTGATGTATAACACTCATAGACTAAAGGATGAGCACTCATAGACTGATGCTGAGCACTCATAGACTGATGCTGAGCACTCATAGACTTATGCTGAGCACTCATAGACAATGCTGAGCACTCCTAGACCGATGCTGAGCACTCATAGACTGATGTGTAACACTCATAGACTGAAGGCTGAGCACTCATAGACTGATGTATAACACTCATAGACTAAAGGATGAGCACTCATAGACTGATGCTGAGCACTCATAGACTTATGTTGAGCACTCATAGAAAATGCTGAGCACTCATAGACTGATGCTGATCACACATGAACTGATGCTGAGCACTCATAGACTAAATGCTGAACACTCATACACTGATGCTGAGCACTCATAGACTGATAATAAGACCTCATAGACTGAATCTGAGTACATATAGACTGATGCTGAGCACCCATATACTGATGCTAAGCACTAATAGAGTGATGCTGAGCACTCATAGACTGAATGCTGAGCACTCATAGACTGATGCTGATCACACATGAACTGATGCTGAGCACTCATAGACTAAATGCTGAACACTCATACACTGATGCTGAGCACTCATAGACTGATAATAAGACCTCATAGACTGAATCTGAGTACATATAGACTGATGCTGAGCACCCATATACTGATGCTAAGCACTAATAGAGTGATGCTGAGCACTCATAGACTGAATGCTGAGCACTCATAGACTGATGCTGATCACACATGAACTGATGCTGAGCACTCATAGACTAAATGCTGAACACTCATACACTGATGCTGAGCACTCATAGACTGATAATAAGACCTCATAGACTGAATCTGAGTACATATAGACTGATGCTGAGCACCCATATACTGATGCTAAGCACTAATAGAGTGATGCTGAGCACTCATAGACTGAATGCTGAGCACTCATAGACTGATGCTGATCACACATGAACTGATGCTGAGCACTCATAGACTAAATGCTGAACACTCATACACTGATGCTGAGCACTCATAGACTGATAATAAGACCTCATAGACTGAATCTGAGTACATATAGACTGATGCTGAGCACCCATATACTGATGCTAAGCACTAATATAGTGATGCTGAGCACTCATAGACTGAAGGCTGACACTCATATAGACTGATGCTGAGCATTTATAGACTGAATGCTAAGCAATCATAGACTGATGCTGAGCACTCATAGATTGATGCTGAACAATCATAGACTGTATACTGAGCACTCATAGACTGAATACTGAGCACTCATAGACTGATGCTGAGATCACATAAACTGATGCTGAGCATTTATAGACTAATTCTGAGCACTCATAAACTGATGCTGAGCACTCATAGACTGATGTTGAGCACTCATAAACTGATGCTGAGCACTCATAGACTGATGATAACCACTCATAGACTGATGCTGAGCACTCATAGACTGATGAGAACCACTCATAGACTGATACTGAGCACTCATAGATTGATGCTGAGCATTCATATACTGATGCTAAGCACTCATAGACTGATGTTGAGCACTCATAGACTGAAGTCTGACACTCATATAGACTGATGTGTAACACTCATAGACTGAAGGCTGAGCACTCATAGACTAATGGTTAGCACTCATAGACTGATGCTGAGCACTTATAGACTAATGCTGAGCACTCATAGACTGAATGCTGAGCACTCATAGACTGATGCTGAGTACACATAAATTGATGCTGAGCATTTATAGACTGATTCTGAGCACTCATAAACTGATGCAGAGCACTCATAGACTGATGCTGAGCACTCATAAACTGATGCTGAGCACTCATAGACTGATGATAAGAACTCAGACTGATGCTGAGCACTCATAGACTGATGCTAACCACTCATAGACTGATGCTGAGCACTCATATACTGATGCTAAGCACTCATATAGACTGATGTGTAACACTCATAGACTGAAGTCTGACACTCATATAGACTGATGTGTAACACTCATAGACTGAAGGCTGAACACTCATAGACTAATGCTGAACACTCATAGACTGATGCTGAGCACTCCTAGGCAGATGTTGAGCACTGACAGACGGATGCTGAGCACTCATAGACTTATGCTGAGAACTCATAGACGGATGCTGAGCACTTATAGACTTATGCTGAGCACTCATAGACTGCTGCTGAGAGCTCATACACTGACGCTGAGCACTCATAGACTGATGCTGAACACTCATAGACTGATGCTGAGCACATATAAACCGATGCTGAGCATTCATAGACTGATGCTGAGCACTCATAGACTGAAAGCTGACACTCATTTAGAATGATGCTGAGCACTCATAGACTGATGCTGAACACTCATTCACTGATGCTGAGCACTCATAGACTGATGCTGAGCACTCATAGACTGATGCTGAGCACTTAAAGACTGAATGTTGAGCACTCATAGACTGATGCTGAGCACTTATAGACTGAATGCTGAGCACTCATAGACTGAATGCTGAGCACTCATAGACTGATGCTGAGCACACATAAACTGATTCTGAGCACTCATAGACTGATGCTGAGCACTCAGACTGATGCTGAGCACTCATAGACTGATGCTGATCACACATGAACTGATGCTGAGCACTCATAGACTAAATGCTGAACACTCATACACTGATGCTGAGCACTCATAGACTGATGATGAGCACTCACAGACTGATGCTGAGCACTCATAGACTGATAATAAGACCTCATAGACTGAATCTGAGTACATATAGACTGATGCTGAGCACCCATATACTGATGCTAAGCACTAATAGAGTGATGCTGAGCACTCATAGACTGATGCTGAGCACTCATAGACTGAATGCTTAGCACTCATATACTGAATGCTGAGCACTCAGACTGAATGCTGAGCACTCATATACTGAATGCTGAGCACTCAGACTGAATGCTGAGCACTCATAGACTGAATGCTGAGCACTCATAGACTGAATGCAGGCCTTTTCAGGTGTGAGTGGTCAGAAATTGTCCACCTTGCGGGAGCCTGGATCCGGTCCTCTGCACGGGTTAAACACTCAGTTCCAGTATATATTGTTGGGAGGAACGGAGAGTTCTGTACGTTCACAGAGCGCGTAATGTATGATGAAACCACCGGGACAGGACCCCGCATCTGCAGCCAGCTCTGTTTCTGCTCACGATGGCAGACTGCAGAGCGATGGTTGTGTGTCATCCCCCCGGCTGAGTACCTTCAATTGAGCTCATCATTTAATCGGGCTCTTTACTAGCCGCAGAGATCTCCGTTTGGCGCAGAGGGGCTTCTAAAGAGAAGGAAGTCGCTCTTTTAAGTGCCAGGTTTAATTGGTCACAATCAGGTTGCAGGTGGGAGAAAGTACGATCGTGCCAACCAAACCCACAGAGACGCTTTACGTGTATAGTACAAGGACCTCGCTCCCATCTGACACCATCCCCTGATCTCTCCGGCTGTCAGCACCAAAGCTGGATAGATTTCTTTTGCTTTTTGTGTGTTTCAGAACGCCTAATATCCCAGATCAATCATGGATAGATTTCGTATGCTTTTTTCCAGTGTGTCCTGGACCTCTTAGGAGATGTTTGCACAGTACACACCGGTGAGATATCTGCTGAAACGGTCTTTTGATTGGGCAATTGGAAAGATTATCTGCTGAAAAACCCCAGTGTGGTCTCCGGCTTACTCTTCATCATGTGCTTCATGTGAGAAGTGAAATCTGATCACCAGGACCGAATGATCCCTCACTTACCAACGACTGGCTTCAAAAGTCTGTTTGCACAGTCTAGATAGACAGAAAAGGTTAAAGGTCAAGAGAACGTCCTTAAATACCAAAACAAGGTCCCGCTAATGAATCTGTGGAGGGGGAATAGGTTATAATGTGTTGGAGGTGTTAAAGATATTTTGGCCTAGATTCAGTTTTGCGTAAATGAAGCTCATTATTAACCAAATTCTTACTGTGCTTGTGGGTGGCTCATCCATCCATCCATCCATCCATCCATCCATCCATCGGAAAGGCTTATGGCACGGAATCGAGGATCGTTATAATCCAGTATGTCCAAAAGACGCCCCTGTGGAGTACTTATAAATTCAGAACACGGAAATAGACAGTATTGCGTAATTCTGGATACCATTTTAGGTCTTTCCACCCTTCTGTTTTCATGAATCATAGCTCAGGTCACTGCAAGGAGTTGCGTTTGAGCCCGGATCACCCTATATCATTGAGCATTTATTCTGAGCATTCGCAGTTTGAAGGAACACATCGATACACTAAAGTAGTCTTCAATCAGGCGCATAGTATTATTAATTTGTTCTTTCCCTCTTTATATTATGAACGTATAATGTTAACAACCAATTCCAAATCTTGTTGATGTCCCATTCAAATCTTCTTGACGTGTTTGGATTGTGCTGAAAGCTGCTCGTTCTTCTCCGAGGGTCTGTGGTTATTAATAGAACTCATCAACGCCCTTCCATCCTTGAGGCTCATAGTAGGCGAACTCTAGATACTCATCTCTCCATATATTTGGCAGGTTGTCCTCCAGAATGGGATCAATCCAATCAGTGCAATGCAGAATGACCAACCGGGAGACTCACAGATATCATGGAGTACTCCTAGACTCCTGGGAGAGTTGGCTACCCTCCTGCATGGGCCTTTCAACAACGCTTGTTGATGCAAAAGTGTTGCCCTGCTGCTCATTTCTTTACCCTCTGCAATGAGAAGAAGCCCCCATAACAGTTTTAAGCTTCAGGGCCCCAGAAATGTAGAACCTCCATTGAAAGTCCATCCCCCCACCTCAACTAGACCACCCTTCTGGATATTTAAATGTTGGCAAGTATGGTGGTTATCTATTGGACACATTCATCACAGTCAAATACCGCTATACGGTATCTTCGCCCTACTGTATATAGCAAACATCAGCGTTGTCACCTGACATTGGCCAAGATTGGAGAACCTTCTTCTTAGCTACTGCATTGCATGCGTTGGATATCCGGAAGAAGCTATGCAGTAAAGTGTTGGATTATGGGTAAAAAAGAGCAAAAATTTGGATTTATTAAGCACCAACATTTCATCCATGTCATTGACATTTTCAGTAACGATTAACGATGAATTTAATTAAATAAAAATTGAAGTAAATAACGATGGGTCAAATAAAGATGACGACCCGCTAAACAGTTGAATTTCGGCCATATTGTCACTGGTGCTTCCAGCGATAGTATGCGCGTTTTATGCCTGTGACGAATACACCCCAGATTTCCAACGCCGCCTCGATCTTTCATCGTTCACACTGACAGCTGTTTCATCTATCAGGACGTATCCGGCGCGCCGTCAGTCCCTGTGAAATTCTAGATAATGTTTTTCTTTTTGTTTTCTTTTCTTCTTTTATTTGAATTTTTTTTTCTTCCGAGGATTTTTCTCAAGTGCGTCGTACTGGTAACCCCCACCTCCACCTCCTCTGCCGCTCTCTCTCCCCTTTCATCTGTTATCGCCCACTCAAGCGTGCTGATGTTTAACCCACGCACAACCAGAGCAGGCTAAGAAATATATTCTGTTTATTGAGATTATAGAAAATATTTTTCTCCAATTAAATGCAGACTACAGGGGGAATGGATTTGATTGCACGGAATTGATGTCTGTTCTGCATTTCAAAGCAGCCGTGACGGCAATAAATTATCATTTTATTCAAAGCGATATAGAAAATTACAGCAATATAGAACGTGTTGTTGTCATATAGGAAATAAAGAGAATTTTATTTCAGATGTAAACTGACATAAAAATGCACACTTCTCTCCTCTCCTGAAATACTCTGTGCTGCATTCACAGGAACAGACTTCCAGCAACAGTTTCCCGTCTGCACAGAGATTTATGGAAGTACGGAGGTCTGATTGGGTGCACACAGAGAAAGAGACATTGGGCCTGATCCAGAACAACGCTTCGGAGCGAATTTACGCGTGGCGGAGATGTAAAATTGCGTATTTGTAAGCACTGCGCATGCGCAGCATAGAAAATACGCTCAATAGCGTAGCGTAATTGTGAACGTATGGGCCATTCACGTATGTGTCACGTAAATACTTACGTGTGGGCGTGCCAATTTTACGTGCGTCCAAAATACGTCTGAAATACGTGAAGTAGGCGGGGGTTGTATTTAAAGTGTACAGTATGGGCGTGCTTAGCTGCGTAAATTCGTCTAGCCCATACGTACGTGTGCGTATGACTGCGGTTACGTTGGAAAAAGTTAAGGTAGGGTTTGGAAAGCGTATCTTGACAAAATACGGACGTTCAAGGGGTGTGCCGAGGGGAGTGTAATGAATTTACGCGCACGAAAATACGCTACGCGAATAAACGTACGGCACACGTCATTCTGGATCTACCCCATTGTCTATACTGTAACCTAAAAGGTAACACCCACTTGTCACCTCAGTCCAGCCCCTCTGTCTTTTGTCTGGATGGGTACACAGAGAGAGGGAACGCCCATACTGTCACCTGACTAAGAGGGAACACCCACTTGTCACCTCAGCCCCACCCCTCTCTCTTATGTCTGGATGGGTACACAGATAGAGGGAACGCCCATACTGTCACCTGACTAAGAGGGAACGCCCGCTTGTTACCTTAGCTCCACCCCTCTGTTTTATGTCTGGATGGGTACACAGAGAGAGGGAACGCCAATACTGTCACCTGACTAAGAGGGAATGCCCACATATCACCTCAGCCCCTCCCCTCTGTCTTATGTCTGGATGGTTACACAGACAGAGAGGGAACGCCTATACTGTCACCTGACTAAGAGGGAACGCCCACTTATCACTTCAGCTCCGCCCCTCTGTCTTATGTCTGGATGCCATTCTGACGAAAGTGTCAATGGCCCAATTCCTGGGCTACCGACGCCAGCTGAATCACGCACTGTGCATGCGTAATTCCACTGGCAGCTATGATGTGCGCATGCGCACATCATAGCTACGCTAGTGTACTGGCTTGCGTCCGTAACGTTAAAGGGGCCGTCCAGCGCTTTACGTATGCCGTAGAGGCGGAGATAGGCATTTACATTAGGGAGTGGGGCCCAGTACGACAAGGTCTGCGGACAGAAGTGCCCAAATTTTACTAATTTGAGCAGGTAGAGCAGGGGGCGTGCACTCCCCACTACGCTGTAGTAACTAAAGAACGCGCACGTCCGTATGATGCGCGTTGGTCTGGATCCAGCCCAATGCTCTTATATCTGGATCGATAGGAATGTATTTCAACCCAACATGCCTATCTATATTTTTAACTCCAACTGTAGGCGTATTGAGGAACTTAATCTAGATTGTAAGCTCTTGAGGGCAGCCCGGCTCTCAATGCTGACACTAGGGGCCAGATTTACTAAGCTAAGATTTGGAAAAGTGGAGATGTTGCCCACAGCAGCCAATCAGATTCTAGCTCTCACTCTCCTATTACATACTAGAGAATGTCAGCTAGAATCTGATTGGTTGCCATGGGCAACATCACTTTTTCTTTCCCGCTTACAGGCGTCTTCCAGATGGAGAGAAGATAATTCAGTGTTGGTCCTGCCCCAGTTATTGTGTGTAGGAAGAGACTCGGAGATATTCTCATTCAGCCGAGCACTTCCCGGCATGTAAATATACGCTTTATGTAGGCTGCGCAAAACACGCCTGACACCTATGAAAGATTGATTTTATTTTCTGCCTACACTTAAGAAATGCTTCCAGATGTACACTGATCTCTTCTTCCAGGGTGTCAGTAAACAGTAAACAGTGCACGCTTGATGTATGGATTCCGGAATATAAGCGACTGTTCAGATATTACTGGCGGCCTTACTTTTCAGGGCGACATCACAGTTTATTTGTTGTATGCCCTGATTCGAATAATCGGAGCATTTTTTTTCTCTTGGATTGACATTCTTGGGGAGAGCAGCGAGGTTCATTAGAGGAGATCCTAACGCCCTCTTAGCGTAATTCATTTTGCAATTGCTCAAGTCTAGAATGGAATCAGGTACAACCGCGGTGAGATGGCGTGACGGTCTGTACGTAAGGAATGGTACTGGATTAAGCCCTGTGGAGGTGCCTGCGCAGTTGAAATCTAGGGGGCTCTTCCTCGTTTTTTAATATTACCAACCAACGGTTTTAATAAAGCAATTTTATTTTAATGTAAGAAAGCTCGATTGCAATTTTCTTTCTTGATCAAATTAATAGAATTTTGATCCATTGTCACTGGGAGTTTTTGACAATTATTTCACAAGGGACCGAAAGTAAATATCTGTCCCCCGTCAGAGTGAAGTTTCCGAAAACCCTCAACACAAATCCCGGGTGAGTATTTCACCAACTATTATCCTAATGTTCACCCTAACAATTCCCTTCCATTATCCTAACCCTAACCCTCCCTTCCCCACAGCCTAACCCTAACCCTCCCTTCCCCACAGCCTAACTCTAACCCTTCCTTCCCCACAGCCTAACCCTAACCCTCCCTTCCCTACAGCCTAACCCTAACACTCCCTTCCCCACAGCCTAACCCTAACCCTACCCCTTCCCCACAATAACCCTAGAGAGGTTACTCACCTTTCCCGTGGTCCTGGTAGTGGCAGCGTTTCCAAAACGGAATGGGTGAGTATGCTGATCGGCATACTGATCCATTCTGAAAAAAAAATTTGAAACCGAAGAAGTATTCAAAACAGGGATATATGAAAAGTAAATTTCAAATGTCCCTATTTTGGAAATCAGGCTTTCTTAGCAGGTCTGCAACTGACTCACACACCCCCTTACATTACACATCTCCCCGCAGCCTAACCCTAAGTCTCCCCTTCTCCAATCTATCCCCTCCCCACAGCCTAACCCTAACCCTCCCCTTCTCCCATCCATCCCCTCCCCGCAGCCTAACCCTAACCTCCCTTTCTAAGCTCCTTCCTATCCCTATAACCTAACCCTAACTTTCCACTAACATGTCCGATTGGTAGCGTCGGGTTAGATGTTAAGCCGGGTCTTGCGTCAGCTCTGCGGGGGGAGACCGGATGTCGGAAAGCTGTCGGTGTTATGAATGTTTAAGTTGCCGAAAAATAGACCTTTCGTCATACTTACCAATCATTATTCAATGTTTCTAAATTAACACTGTTTCGAAATACTGACAGACGAAAATTAGGTGTCGGTTGTCTGTATGTCAAAAATGGGATTTTCAAACGGATCCCCATAGGCTGGTGCCTACTCCGCCTATTAGGTAATCAGGCGTTGGTACGAGACCGTGCTTGTGTACAATTCTAGAGTCACACTTAGGATCATTGCGCAATTTTCTCTATTTATATTTCACTCTGAATGAGGTCAATTGAACAATATATAAATTTAAGCGAGTTTGTACTTGCCGGAATCTGGGGCAATTACGTCTTCACACATTACGGATGCTGGACGCGCTATGTATAAGTGACCCGTAGACACAAATTGGCTTTGTTTTACACGTATGTGCGTTTAACTGCAAATGCCGGTAAAAACAATCTGTGGTAAGCAATAGGCGCTCAGAGGCGTTTCTTCCATTTCTCCTTTAGACAAATCTAAAATCTGTCACATAAAAATAAAAATGCTAATTAAATGTATTTGTGTTTTGCATGGTTTTATCCACAGCACATAAATATAAAAAATATACTAATAATTGGTGCCATACGTGAAGCCTTAAAGACGATTGACCATATTCAGAGAACCGTTTTCATGGCGAGTTCCGTGCGTATTTTTAGGTACGTTTCAACTGCGCATGCATGGTAACTTATTTCACGTAGTGAACGTAGACTATACGTAAGTGCCTCACGGACAGGCTTGTGAATCGCACTTGGATAAATTTGTCCGGATATGCGGCACAAAAATACGCACGTGGAAATTGAAATAAAAATGGGCGAAGGTAGGCATTTAAATGAATGACTAACATGAATCGCACGTACGCACGCAACGGAAAGTTACATGTGGTCTATGGACTCATTAGCCACCGACAGCACAGCCGAAAGAGAGGAGTGTCATGGGTGTGGGGGGGGGTGTGGCCTGTACCGTCCGTGCGTATAATTGCGTACTTTTAAGGAAACGGTTCTCTAAATACGGCCCGAAAACTCACCACTACAACAATGGAAATATACAAACCGCCAAGGCGTCGTTTTCGCCCTTTTTTCCTGATGATCAGTGATTAGAGCGCGTCAAAATGTCAATGATTACAGGCGATAATATTTTTCCCGTAACATTGATAATTGCCATTGTATTCACTTACGGAATCTGTGACTCTCCTCCCTGTTCCGAATTATAAAACTAAGATTCTTGTTATGAGGTAAGATGAAAAGTTGCGCAAAACTGATTGTTGTATTAAAATCACAAACCTGGCTAGGAGGTGGAGCTTACCTAAAAAGGGGGAACTTTAATTGCAAGGGTCCTGATTCACACTTAATAACGCTCCTAAATATACGCAGGCCGTCTAGGAGGTCATGAAAAGTGGGTGAGGTGGAGGCATTTCAATTGGACAGTATGGGCGGAGATAGGTAACGCACGGAGAGATAAGTTCGTCTGCAAAGATACGTAGGAAAGAGGGCGGTGTCATAGAAGGACACTTGCCATTTAGGTGCGTAGCTTTGCGAATCCGTGCATTCTTATATCAATCTTAAGTGTGAATTAGGCTCCAGGTCCCCCCATATCAGGAAGGTGCTGGTCAGTGTCTATGTTGGGAAATATAGAATACGACCCACCCAAAAAAAAGCTGATTTTTGGGAGGAAGAAAGGAAAAGCCACATAATTAAGTTTTATAATACATGGATTAAGGAGGTGTATGGTTATTAGAAGTCCTTTGGTGTGACGGCAGTGGTTAGCGGAGGAATACGACAGATCTGCGTTTACAGATCCGAGCGCATCCGATAACCACAGATCTGCATTGATACTGGAAATTAGCACCCTCAGTCCTTGGTGATTGGTGTCATTGATCTGAGGACATTAGGAACCTTCCACAGTACGTGATGTACCCTCATCTATCAATACAGGTTATGCATAAATTCCCTGGCCGCACATTAAACACGTAGACTGCGCAAATCTCATGTCCCAGGCGGTCAGAGGTCATGGATGGATGTCTGGAATGGAGGAATATATATCTTAGGCAGGGGACTCTCTCAATTCTATACAACTTTATGTGGAATGTTCTCTAGATATGTTCTAAAAAACTCTTATATACCAGCTGACGGTCATTCAATATGTGCAAATACAGACCCTGTGCTAGTTCCTGGATCTGGGTAGTTGGTGATACAGACACTGTGCTAGTTCCTGGATCTGGGTAGTGGGTGATAGAGACACTGTGCTAGTTCCTGGATCTGGGTAGTGGGTGATATAGACACTGTGCTAGTTCCTGGATCTGGGTAGTGGGTGATAGAGACACTGTGCTAGTTCCTGGATCTGGGTAGTGGGTGATACAGACACTGTGC
>WWET01004840.1:19626-32449 GCA_011038615.1 Limnodynastes dumerilii
TCATTAAAAATATAATTTATTGCATCAAAATAATGGGTTCAATATATACATTTCTAAATGCTTTATTCTACTGGGTAAAGTTTTATTTAAGATTAAGGTGCCCGGCATAAAATATGCTCTGATAAAGGAAATATGTTGTTGTCTAGTAAATTATGTGTAGTATGATGCAACTATTTCAGGTATGTGCAAAAAGCAACATGAATATTTCATTAAGGATAATGAGTTGTTCCGTATAAACAGGTAAAACTAGACTTTCTCCTTTGTACTATCGCTACCATGAATTATTTACAATGGTATGTGGTTATATCAGTTATGTGCTTCATGCACCCAAAAGTCCTTGCAAAGAGAAGGAAAATAGGTAACATTCCCTAGTTTTGTATTCAGGTTACAGAATCCCTTCTGAATATCTTTTACAGCATAAATAACAAACAAGCAACTTTGCTGCACTTAACATTCTTCAGTTTGAATCTAGTTCAATGGGGGGGTGGACACAAGGTCAAACAAGGCAAGTAATGGAATAGTCAGTGTTAGTTGTATTAGTGTCTGACACAGTTTTATGTTTAAAATAAATTAATGTGCCAATGACTTCCGAAAATTGTGTGAAATGCATCAATTTAAAACTGTTGATTTTCCGATGTACCCCATTAAAACATACATTTGTGTCTGTCACTCACACACTAGTGTGCCGCAATAGAGATGATACTTTCTGTATTCTGCTACTATGGGCTAACACACTGTACGTAAAACAGAGTTGCCTACTTTTCATTGATTCCCTCTGGGATCTCCCGGAAGGAAGAGATAGATGCCTTAACAGGGGTGTGGCTTGTTAATGTGATTTATGCAAATTGCTTCTCAGAGCCCCGCTCTCTGACCACCAATGACAGTTTTGAGAGTATTTCTAGGGTGGGGGGCGGAGCTTGATAACGCAAATTGCGTCAACAAGTCCCAGCCAGTCCCTAGCAACACTAGAAAATGTTGTGTTGCTAGGCAGGGGGCAGGAGATGAGGCCGTGATTTGCATGAAACAACAGCCTTCAGACCACTGCGGGAGACTTGCCCGGATTCCGGGAGAACTTGCCTGAAATATATATCGGGAGTCTCCCGGCTCTCAGGTCTGTATCAGCCGCTGGATATTTTCCATACATGTGCTCCTATAAATTATAGACAATGGGGCAGATCCAGAACTACGCTTCCCCGCGATTTTATGCGTGGCGGAGACGTAAATTTGCAGATTTGAATGCACTGCGCACCACAGAAAATACGCACATTCACGTAGCGTAATTTTGAACGTATGGGTGATTCACGTATTTCACACGTAAATACTTACGAGCCTGACCCTAAGACTCCCCTCCCCGCAGCCTGACCCTAACCATTCCCTTTCATGACCCTAACCCTCTTTTATAACCCTTAACCCTCCCTTCCCCAGAGCAAAGCATTAAAAATCTGTATTAAAATCTAGTAATAGACGGGCATAGGCGCATTCTGCGGTTAACTGATTCGGGGCCCGCTGCTCCCTGCTTCTCTTTCAAATTTGGGGGGGTGCAATTTACCACTGTGCCCCCTCCATTACGACTCCCCATATCTGCATTGTACTGAGATGTCCATACATAACTGGCATACTCGCCTTGGCATTCACAGTTGCTGCTTCTTGCGCCTTTAAATCCGCTCGAGGCCGCCCATTTTTTCACGCGGGGATGCGCGTCGCTACTCAGGTTTGTCTGCTTTCCATTACTTCTCTCCGGAAAAAAACACAATGAACTAAGGAAATAAGTCAATTTTAATGTTTAATAATTCAACGTATGGAGTCTTCAAACCCACATTGACGATGGGACAAAATGTTTCTCATGGATAGCATTCGCTTCAGCCCAGCGTTTGGTGGAACGTTCAACCACATAAACACATTTACTGGGACTCATGAGATGAGCAATCAGTAATTCAAACTCTGATGTTGCCTACACCAGGTGCTACTTCATAATATGTTGGCAGCTTTGGTTGTGTTTCCCAGATGTTTTGTACGTGATGGGTTTAAAGTTTGTATAGAATGACTGAGGCTATCGTGGTTTTTATTTGGACAATGTCATTTAGCTCATCTGTGGATGGATCGCGATGCATTTTGCAGAACGAAAATTCCATTTGCGGCTGTCTCTGTTTCAAAAAGATTACTAATTAGAAACTTTCACAGGTGAGCATTATAGGGAAGTCTGGGGAGTCTTAGATGGAAGGGTACACAGAGAGGGAACACCTATACTGTCACCTGACTAAGAGGGAACGCCCACTTGCCACCTTAGTTCCGCCCCTCTATCTTATGTCCGGATGGTTACACAGAGAAAGGGAACGTCTATACTGCCATCTGATTAAGAGGGAACGCCCACTTGTCACCTCAGCCCCGCCCCTCTGTCTTATGTCTGGATGGGTACACAGAGAGAGGGAATGCCTAAACGGTCACCTGATTAAGAGGGAACGCCCACTTGTCACCTTAGCTATGCCTCTCTATCTTATGTCCGGATGGTTACACAGAGAAGGGGACCACCTATACTGTCACCTGACTAAGAGGGAACGCTCACTTGTCACCTCAGCCCCACCTTTCTGTCTTATGTCTGGATGGGTACACAGAGAGAGAGAAGGTCTATTCTGTCACCTGACTAAGAGGGAACGCCCACTTGTCACCTTATCCCCGCCCCTATCAGAGGTGTCATTACTCTTATGTCTAGATGAAGAGGAATAGGCTCCGTTGGTTTAGCGCTCAGCTTGGAAACACCTCCACAATCAGACTACACCGGATTGGTCCTCGATACTTAGACTTCAGGCTTGTATTGTACGGCTGGAATTAATATGTGTAACGTCTCTGCCAATTCTTTCTCCGTTCACTTACTCAGCCTCATTGTGTGTCCCCGAGGGTCGGCCATAAAACATTCCTCTACTCGTGTTTATAGTCATCTTGTTTCCTTCTCTCAGTTTGGCTCTAAGAGAGATATTTATCCCGCACAGATGTTCCCTAATCGCCCTTCTTCCCGGACACTCCATATTTCCCTATTTTTATCTCTTTAAACATATTTATTATCTCACTATTTCTTTTGTTTTGTCATTCATTTCAGCTAAACACCGGCGTAAAGAAAAACACATGTATCGCGTCTCGAAAGGATACGAGTGGTCAATGTATCCCGGAGTCGCAGGAGCAGATATGATGATGTCACTAAATGTAGGAGGGGCTCTAAGCAGGGGCGGATCCACTATCAAAGTAATGAGAGGCCCTGAAGCAACTTTATTTAGAGTGAACAAAATCAGAAATAAAGTTATTTTAGTGATAGAATTATAAGTCAATGGGTTGAAGTACTTAATATTGACCTTGAAGTATGACTATGCAGGGGGGGGTTTCTGAGTACTCGGAAACCCCCCCGATCAGTGCTGGTCGACAGACCTTGTTCGATGTTGCTTGATTTGTTGCAAAGGGGCCCTAATAACAGTTTAAGCTTCAGGACCCCAAAAATGTAGTTTCACCAATGACTCAGAGGAATATACAAGGATTTACCATTAACTGGTGACTTTGGTGCTAGCTATCACCCTATACTGGATAAATGGACTGTGCATCGGGCCCTGGGGAAATCAGCCATGACATGCATTGTGCCCACCTTCATGGACAAACACATGACCCATAAGTGGGTAGCAAAGCAATGCAATGACCATCATGTAATTGGCATTACTATTATCTTTCACTGTGCTGGTCGACTCAAATATGCTGAGGGCACGATGGTTAGATACCTACAACTCATNNNNAGTGATGTAACACAAGGGCATTCCTACCAAATGAAGTTGCTACACCTAGATGGCTTGTCCCAGGAGAGTAGTTGCCACCATCAAGTCTTCGGATCTGGGTATCTAAAATACCCTACTCTTAACCAAGGGGGGATTTCCGAGTAACTAAATCCCCCCCGCCCCCTCCCCCTGCAGCCCTTCCTTACCTTTATCTATACAGCTTTAGTCCACATGACACATCCTCCCTCCCAGGAGAGTAGATGCCGCCATCAGATCTTCGGTTCTGGGTATATAAAATAACCTGCTCTTTGCCCAAGGGGGGTTTCCGTGCAATGGCAACAACCTTCTTCTGTCCCTCAGAAATTTGTGCCATCATCCTTGCATTTTTTATGGCCTCTAGGGTGCAAAATGTGTTTGTCAAATTCCATATTTGATCCTTTATTTCTACTTGACTCCTATCTCAGCCTGAATTCTTAAGCCTACTCTTAACCAAGGGGGGTTTCCGTGTAACTAAATCCTCTCCTTTACCTTTGTCTATACATCTTTGGTCCACATGACACATCCAGGACGCTGCCGATCTTCTTTTTGACGTCCCTTCGAAGCGGCACAGACATTTTTCGGAAACTTAGAAGAGAAGTTGTTATGGTAAAACTTCCCTTGGTACTCTTTTGTTTATACACTAATTAAAAGTCAAATAAAAGGCAGATGCAATGAATTGTGGATGTTTATACAAGAGATTGAATGTTAATCAACATTTAGATTGGCTTTTTTATAAACCAAAGTGCGATGTCTGAGCGTTTTATTGGGTGGTAAAAAGCACAACTGTTTATCATCGTTACAAGCCGCAGAATTCATCCCAGTCTCCGCATCGGTGCCAAGTCTTCATCCCAAATATATATTTATTTTGTAGACATTTATTGTAGAAATAGCTTCAAATAGATAATGATCGTTTTAGCATGATCCCAGCGGGGAACCCTGATTCCCAACACATCAACGCAAATAAAATATTCGACTTTGACTTCTTGGGAAAGTTGTTTTATTAACATTTTTTTTTTCTTTCAAAGAACAATACGATGAGATGACTTATATGGCGATATTCCAGGCCTCTATAAATTGATCAAAATTGCTTAAAATGCAGGGAAATTGTCTCATGTCATCAAATGTATAAAGCAGGGATTTTATTCCCACTAATCTAGCGTTTGGTTTTTGCAATGTGCAATTCAACAGCTAAAATAATAAAATGAATCTTAATAACGCAATAATGCACGAATGCGCATTTTCAACGCTTTTACTACAAATCTTGGGCCTGATCCAGAACTACGCGTCGAAGCGAATTTACGCATGGCGGACACGTAAAATCGCAGTTTAGAACGCACTGCGCATGCTCACCATAGAAAATATGCACATTCACGTTGCGTAGTTGTGAACGTATGGGCCATTCACGTAATTGTCACATAAATACTTACGTGTGGGCATGCCAATTTTACATGAGACAACAATACGTTCGATTTACGTGAAGTAGGTGGAGGTTTGTATGTAACGTGTACAGTATGGGCGTGCTAAGCGGCGTACGTTTACGTAGTCTATACGTTCGTTTGCGGACGTACGCTGTTACGCGAAAAAAAGTTAAGGTAGGGTTTGGGAAACGTATCTTGACAAAATACGTCCGTGCAAGGGGTGTGCCGAGGGGGGTGTAGCGAACTTACGTGCACGAAAATATGCTCCGCGAATAAACGTACGGCACACGTAGTTCTGGATCTACCCCATTGATCTTTCCGCGTGTTTTCCAACTGATGGATGGACCTGTGAAGTCGCGATCTGTCCCTCTTTTAAGTAAGGATCAAGAGGATCCTTGGCTCGCGAGACCGCGCTCGCAAGGGGAGTGGTCTCTTCTCATCAGCAGAATATGGGATAGGGTTTAATAATATTATAATGATTGTGGAAAACTCTGATGAGGTTCGACGCCACGATGAGACGATTTTCCACACTTCGCGTCCCGTCAATGCAGCGGCGACATTGGAGGTAAATGTTCAGTTCCAGAGAAGAAAGCGCAGAGACCGCGATTAATCCGATTCTCATTGCTCCAACAGCGACAGGTGGTATTTTACCCCTCCCCTCCCCTTATGTCTGCCTAACCTTAACCCTCCATGTCCCACAGTCAAACCCTTTCTATCAGCCCTATCCTAACCCTCCATGTCCCACAGCCTAATCCTAATCTTCCCTTACTAACAGCCTAATATTAACCCCCCCATGTCCCACATCCTTACTCTAAACTTCCCCCTCTACCAGCCTAACCTAACCTTCCATGCCCCACAGCTCAACCCTAGCCTTCCCTTACTATCATCCTAACCGTAACCCTCCATGTATCACAGCTTAAGGCTAACCTTCTCTTACTATCAGCCTATCCTTAACCCTCCCTGTGCCACAGCTTAACCCTAACCTTCTCTTACTATCAGCCTATCCTTAACCCTCCATGTCCCACAGCTTAACCCTAACCTTCTCTTACTATCAGCCTATCCTTAACCCTCCATGTCCCGCAGCTTAACCCTAACCTTAACCTTCCATGTCCCACAGCCTTACCCTAACCTTCTCCTTCTAGCAGCCTAACCTTAACCTTCCATGTCCCACAGCCTTACCCTAACCTTCTCCTTCTAGCAGCCTAACCTTAACCTTCCATGTCCCACAGCCTTACCCTAACCTTCCCCTTCTACCAGCCTAACCTAGCCTTCCATGTACCACAGCTTAACCCAAACCTTCCCTAACCATCAGCCTAACCTTAACCCTCCCATGACCAGCTGCCTAACCCTAACCTTCCCTTCTATCAGCCTAACCTTAATCCCCCATGTCCCACAGCCTTAACCTAACCTTCTCTTACTATCAGCCTATCCTTAACCCTCCATGTCCCGCAGCTTAACCCTACCCTTCCTCTTCTATCAGCATAACCCTAACACTATATAACACAGTCGTCAGGTCCTAAGACTTTGGGACTGTTCTTGACTTCTAAGACTATGAGACTGTTCTTGATTTCTGAGACTATGAGACTGTTGTTGTAAAACTCAGCACCATTATTTACTTACTGTCCTGTGCCTGACATTCGGAAGTTCATAATATCTACCTTCATAACTCAGACCCCTGAGGTCTCTCCTCCCAATGTCCTCTCCAGCATGATGCCCCCTTTTTTTTTATAGTAACCCACCCCGTACACTGAGTCTGGAACGCCATGAGTGCGCATGCATTCGTTTTGGGAGTGGACGGTGCAAAAGAACGCAAAAAATACGCTATACACCATAGGTCACATGTTCCCATCTGGATCAGACCTTATATATTTATATATTTATAGTAAAAACTATAGCGGTTGTGCGTATAATTGCGTACTTTACGAAAACGGGAGAAAATATACACATATAACGCCATTTATGTCCATCACTGTTACATGGTTTATCAGGGGGATGCTGTTTGCAGTAACAGGAGTTGTAGCTTTAATCTGTGAAAATCTAATATAAGGTCATTATCATTATCATCCATCTAGGACTCAGTCACGTAACCCTAAACCCTCTGGCCCTTGCTGTAGCCTTAATAGCAGCCACTTAATCCTATAGGTTACTAAAATGTTTATTTAACGAGCTGAAACAGAGCCTGGGTCAAACTCTTGCAAAATATTTTGCAATTTTTTTTCGACCTTTAAAGAAAAAATAATAAATCCAGTTTTGTTTTTTTATCAGCTGTCGGAGTAACAGATGGAATGCATTTATCCCACAATTTAGCTCCCCCCGTCTCAGCCAATCAGGAGTAACGAAAGATGTGACATTTCCTCCTGTGTTCTTGCTGTCTCTCCCTGCGAGACATCTGCTTGCACATCATCCATCATTGGGATGACTGCTGACGGACAGCTATGTCCTACCCCGGGGTCTTGTCCGCTGCTCTGATGTTTTAGACTCCAGTAGACCAGAGACTTCATCAATGGGAAACTATCGTTACTGACCTATTGTCACAGTTATTGAACTATACTATAAAACACCGTTTCTTGACATTTTTTTTTTTTTTGGGGGGGGGGGAGTTATAAAGCAAAATACGCTAACGGAAATACGTTACGCAATGAAATGTAACAAGCACTTAGATCTACCCCACTGTATAGACATACCCACTACGCATGTATAGTTACTTCCCTTATACTTCTAATAAAGGGTCTAAGGTCGGTGAGCGATGGGTCGGTACTTCCTATAATAACCATCTCCTTCCTAACAAGGTCATTGGCCAATCATTTAGGGCTTGATTCATCCGCGTATTTTGCGGTGCGATGCTAATTGTTATTTTTCTATTTTTATATGCGCCTCATAGATATGCGTATAATAATCGGGTACCGTAATAGACGGGAAAATGTGTCTTCCAGAGTGTTATCTTCCAAGCGCAGACAGTCGAACTGGCGAGTAAAACGCAGCGATTATCAATGAAATGTCAACCTTCTTTTGTAAATGATAGTTTATTGTTATTTATGGGTGCGGGTCCCCGGAAAGAACGGACCTATATCGATAGAGCCGATTCCTCCCAGCCAGTTTCCAACTGCCTGGGACTTTGATTGCATATACCTCCATGAGACACAGCAATCAATCCGAAAGGTAAGTCAAAAAACTACCCCAACCCTTCCCCTAATTCTAACCCTAACCCTCCCCTTCCATTACCCTAACCCTAACCCTAACCTTCCCCGCAGCCTAACCCTAACCCACCATTTCCCACAGCCTGACCCTAATTCTCCCTTCTCTGCAGCCTTAATCTAACCTCCCTCCCCTGCAGCCTTACCCTAACCCACCATCTCCTGCAGCCTGACCCTAACCCTCCCTTCACCACAGCCTGACCCTAATTCTCCCTTCTCTGCAGCCTGAATCTAACCCTCCCTCCCCTGCAGCCTGACCCTAACCCTCCCTTCCCCGCAGCCTATCCCTAACCCTCCCTTCCCCACGGCCTGCCCTAACCCTGGAGAGGTTACTCACCTTTCCCGTGGTCCAAGTCCTGTGGCAGCGGTGTTTCCGACCGGCATACTCACCCATTCTGGAAAAAAACATTCTAAGCAGGGGGGTTTCAAAATAAGGACATCCGAAAAGGAACTTTAGGATGTCTCTATTTTGGAAATCAAACTTTCTAACAAGGGACTGCAACCGGTTACTTAGAAGACATGTAAGTATTCTGATGTGATTATTGAGCCTCGCTTTCTATATTCCTGTTTATTAATTTTCATAATAAAAGTAGAATCTCCTCGTGGAACGGCAAAGAATTAGGATTATTGTTATTATTATTTCCATCTCCCACAGCCTGACCCTAACCCTCCATCTCCCGCAGCCTGACCCTAACCCTCCATCCCCTGCAGTCTGACCTTAACCCTCCCTCTCCTGAAGCCTAACCCTAACCCTCCCTTCCCCGCAGCCTGCCCTAACCCTGGAGAGGTTACACAGCTTCCCCGTAGTCCGGGTCCTGTGGTAGCAGCAGCAGCAGTGTTTCCGACCGGCATACTCACCCATTCTGGAAAAAAAAAACATTCTAAGCAGGGGGTATTCAAAATAAGGACATCCTAAAAGGAACTTTAGGATGTCCCCATTTTGGAAATCAAACTTTTTAACAGGGGCCTGCAACCGGTTACTTGGAAGACATGTAAGTATTCTGATGTGATTATTGAGTCTCGCTTTCTATATTCCTGTTTAATAATTTTCATAATAAAAGTAGAATCTCCTCCTGGAACGGCAAAGAATTAGGATTATTATTATTATTATTATTTATATTTATTATTTGCTCATTAGCTTGATTGGACACACGATTGGACGCCTCTGTTTTGCTGCTTTTATAATCCGATTGAAGTCCTCACACAATTCATAACCCGTTCTCCTCTACACTATAAAGCAGGGTCTGCTATCTTTTGGCTTTCCCTGGGCCGTATTGGAGGAAGAACAATTGTCTTGGGCTACACATAAAATGCACTAACACTAACAGCCACATTATGACAGAGGATGCGGCTTAATAACACGATTTACATAAAATTGCGTCATCGCCACTTTCTATACCATGTTTGCGACTATGGACTGTAGACGACTGTTCCTGCCCCACTGGAGAGAGGTAAGTGAAGATCCCCAGAAGGAATCCTCGGCAGCGACAGGTGAGTATTTCCCCAATCCCAACCATTCTCCTCACCCTAACCCTATCCTTCCATTATGCTAAACCTAACCCTCCCCTTCCCACAGCCTAACCCTAACCCTCCCCTTCTCCCATCCATCCCCTCACCACAGCCTAACCCTAACCCTCCCCATCTCCCATCCATCCCCTCCCCACAGACTAAGTTTCCCCTTCTCCCGTCCATCCCCTCCCAGCAGCNTGAACTACTGCATAGTTTTCGGCTCTCCCAGAATGTCCGGGAGACTCCCGAAATTCGGGCAGTTCTCCCGGGAGAGCCAGCAAATCTCCCGCAAGGGACTTGAGGCTCGTGGTTTCCCTTAAACCACGGCCTCAAGTCCTGCCCCCCTGCCTGGCAACACTCATTTACTAGTGTTGCTAGGGACAGGGAGGGACTTGATGATGCAAATGATGTCATTAAGCTCCATCCCCATCCCTATGAAACCCAGAACGGGGTAATTAATAGTCAGGGACAGGGCTTAATAAAGCGATTTGCATAAATCGCGCCATTAAGCCCCACCCCCTGCATGCATCGATGGCTTCCCTCCGGGATTTCCAAGAGGGAAGCCTTAAAAAGTCAGCAACCCTGAAATACGAGCATGTTTATAAAGAGTGGGGGAAACCTGAGCACCCAAAGGAAACCCACACAGACACAGGGAGAACATATAAACCTCACACAGATAAGGACTTGTCCAGGAAACAAACTTATGACCGGAGCCACCATCAGGCGGGGACTACCAGGACTTTTGTCCCAAGCCTAGTGAAAGGCAGGGACCTGCCGATACTCAGCTCTCCAGCAGCAGCAAGAGTCACTGTCACTTTTCTCCTACCGCCGATACCTGCTGTTGGAGAGCTGTACCAGACTGCACAACAGCAGCCAATGTGCAGGGAAGTCCTTTCATTGTAACACATAACTACAGGTCCACAGCCTCTCCTTCTCCCATCCATCCCGTCCCCACAGCCTAACCCTAACCCTCCCCTTCTCCCATCCATCCCCTCCCCACAGCCTAACCCTCCCCTTCTCCCATCCATCCCCTCCCCCCAGCCTAAGTCCACTATCCTGTCCGTTCGGGGTCTTGCATCAGGTAGTGACAGGGTCTTGCGTTGTGTCCGGATGTCGGAAAGCTGGCGCATAGGTAGGTATGTTGCCGATAAATATTTCCTCCATACTTACGCATTCATTCTAAAATCTTTCTAATTTAGCACAGCTGCCGGCCGTAGCGATGAACGTAACCGATCAAGTCCTGCCCCCTTAGTCGCATCTCTTTCTCGCGGTAACTATGGAATACGCATTGACGGAAAGCTAAACAGCAGTGCAGAGGATTCAGAACCTTTTGCATGTCAGGGCCGTGTTCAGAGATCCGTTTCCATGAAGGAACGCAATTCTACGCAGGCCACACCCCCTCACACCCATGACACGCCCCTCTCTCACCGTGCTGTCGGTGACTCCGCCTCCATAGACCACTTGTTACTTTCCGTGAGCAGTTGCGTGCGTATATATCCTCCTTACATGCGATTTATGTTAGTCGCGCCCACGTTCCTTCCTTTAAATGCCATTTTTTGTTTAAATTTTCATGTGTGTATTTTTGCATGGCATATCCGGATGTATGTACCCAAGTGCGATTCACAAGTCCGTCCGTGAGGCACTTACGCGCGTATAGTCTACATATACTACGTAAAAAAAAGTTACTACGCATGCACAGTTGAAATGTACCTAATAATATGCACAGAACTCGCCATTAATCGGACCTCTGAATACGGCCCTCAGTCTGTAGAGGAGAGAGTCGTGTTGGACTATGATATGGTATACACTGAATAGCTGGGGAATCTGAATCTCATTTACTCAAAGCTTCATTCTTAGGAAGCTACGGCGCCCTTCAGCTTTGTAGCATTGCCGGTAACAGAGGTCTCGGAGATGTGTCGAGATGGGAACTGCTCTATGAACCTGGCCTTAGACTGAACTCTTGCAGGAGACAAGCCCTCAGGTCCTCTCTGAATTCCACCAGTCGTCTTGTGCGTCTATGAAAAGATCTCTTACTTTCCTCCAAACTTCTCCTCCGCTCCCCGAGCGGCTTATCACAACACCGAGAGCCATTGACAGTGATTGGCTCGGCCTTCCTTCGAATGGACAGGGTACAAACTCCCAGAAGAAATAAACAGCGAAGGATCCACTTCCCAGACAGAGAACTCATTTCCCTGCTCTATACAAGTCTGCAGGGATTGTGCCTCTTTGCGGATTTATGCCTTCATTAGCTGGGCTTTAAGGTCCAGATAATAGGGAGATTCTGCACACGGCCTGTTGCAAAGACGTCCAGTATCCCTCTATAACGTCAAGCGGACATCAAGTCATGACATTAAATCCAGGTGACCCTCACGCCGTTGCCTAGGCATCGTCTTTTAACGCACGTCACGCGATCGATTCACGCGACCTCTTTTATTAGCGGCTGAATGAAGGTTTTATGCCTCTATGAGAAATACATTTTTGTATGGATCAATTCAAGGTAAATTCCTTTTTGATGCGGACACCTTGGCAAAACATGTTACATTATTGCCGGAGGGATGAAAGGTTTTACAAACACTTTCTATGTGTTGCCACGGATGGTAAAGGAACATTATGGGTTCTTTGATGCTTTGGAACAGCAAGGTGTAAAAATATCTGCAGAAGACATGAAAGAAATCCTTACTTTAAGCCTTCGGGGGGCGTATTGATCAATGTAAATTCCTTTTTGATGCGGACACCTTGGCAAAACATGTTACATTATTGCCGGAGGGATGAAAGGTTTTACAAACACTTTCTATGTGTTGCCACGGATGGTAAAGGAACATTATGGGTTCTTTGATGCGATGCTTTGGCAAGGTGTAAAAATATCTGCAGAAGACATGAAAGAAATCCTTACTTTAAGCCTTCGGGGGGC